>JACJUY010010911.1:0-11791 GCA_014220935.1 Platorchestia sp. MABIK
CTACATATCCCCCCCACACATCCATCATACATATCCCCCACATATCCATCCTACACATCCCCCCACACATCCGACACATCTTTGGTGACTGACAATGTGCGAGCAGCATTGTGAAAATCCCTCATTCGGTGCCGGTGGATGACTCAGCAGTTGTTGGGTCTTATTTGAGTTACAAATGGTAACGCTAGTTGACTTCGATTACTCTGTTCATTTCAGGGGCACTCGGAGTGATATAAATGCATTTTTTCACTGCAATTAAAATACCGTCACGATGACCCAAAATTTCACAAACTTTAGAAATGTTAATTTTTCAGGAGAAGAAAGTACAGAAAAGGAAAGGAAAAAATCGCCGACCAATACAAAAATGTACAACAATTCTCCATCCCTCTAACAGACAAAATGGATACAAATAATGATCATGATTGAAGTACCACGTAATATTTCAAGATATATTGTAGGGGTGCAAGAAAATTATTCAGAATATCATATTTATCACAATAGAAGAAATAATTTTTTGGATTATTTAGTGAAGCTCAAGTATTTCACTAAATATGGCCATTGGCCTAAACTATCATTTTTTCAATTCAACAAAAAAAATTTTCTAGTCAATTTTATTATTTCACGAGCTAGAGCGTTTCGCTTGGATTTTTTTCCGAATGCCTTACGCACTTGCTGTTTTTAATATTATTATTGTGCAATGGTACAGTTTTCGAATAACAAATATTCATTTTTGCGTATTGGAAAGTTCAGTTACTATTTCTAACAGCAAAGTGAAATTCAGCTGACGACACCAGTTTACCAACATGGTTATCAAGAACTTCTGCTATCATCACCGCCCACAAAAGAGCACTGTTGAAACTCATCATTTCATCCAATTTTAAAAGTAAGAGCATAGTTTCTCGTAGAGTTTCTTCACGAAGTTCTCCTTTTCATCGGCCAGGTTCATTTGCGTTTTTTTGTCAGAAGGAGAGAGATTGACGGGCGTCACATTGGTCATCTTTAGCACCCACGCCCACTGGCTGCCGACCGCAGCCTGCTGGGGCAGTGCCACCTGCAGGCCCTTGGACAGCTGCTTGTACTGGGGACACAATTGTGCGTCAATAGGACCAAAGAGAAGTGAAAAATGCTCTGAATTTGGGTTAAAATGAGATGAGTGAAAATGGCTTGTGGGATATCGGTTATGAACTGTTAAATTAAAGGAAAATGAGTAGGGGTAACAAGAATCTGATGTGCACTAATCATGGTGAGACCAAAGAAAAGATAAAAAACGGGAATTTCAGTATAAAATGAGATGAGTGAAAAGTACTAGAGGAAAATCAGTTATGAACTCTCAAATTAAAAGAAAATGAATAGGGATGAGATGGAGCTGATTTGCACTTGGCATTTCCAGTGCAGCTCAAATTTCACAGCAATACTACCTAGTGAACAACATCAGCTTTATTGACATCAGCCGTGTGCATGCCATAGCAATATAAGCATTAGGTAACTCGATTATAACTACAGTACATACTGGGCGGGCGTCTAGAAGCCCCAGCGTTATAAATGTCTGAACCATATGGTTTTCGTGTGTATACAGTCAATCCTGCACTTTCGAGAAGGCCGTGGAAACCTAAAATGCTGGATTGACTGTGGCATCCTGTACTTCCCTTCCACTCTACCTCTTGTTGTTTAGAGCCCAGAAAAAAGATCCAAAGGATTTTTGCCCCATTTCGCCTTAACTTCGTTAAAGCAGAGAAGAAGAAATAGTCTCTAGTTCGATGCGATACGAAAATTCTCGGCTGTTCAAACACAATGCTCGCAGTAAATATAAAAATCAATGGAGAAAGAAACAAAGAAGTATTAAATAAGTACTGAAATATATAAATTCGTTTACCGGTAGTTTTTTCTTGTTAGCGTCAGCGAGCATGGTGATGGAAGTGGTGCTGGTGGCGCTGACCGAGCCAAGCGTCAGCAGATCGTCAGCTGGCCACGTCAGCAGGATGGCGTACACGGTCTTCGCCTTGCTTGTGTACCTGACGTCATTTACAGGTCTTTAGCGCAAAAATTTCATTCATGTATAGAGATTGGAACCTATTCCTTATTTATGTAAGTAAAATCGGTTTATATCACTTGTTGTCCATGAATGACTTCCAGAGACAAATTAAAGTCTATATTTTAAAGTTTGCACGATATTTCATTCTAATTAATGTCATTTGCTGGAATTAAGAATTTTAAATATTAAACAAATAACAATGAAATATGCTTGAAAAAGCGTTAGTTAATGTTTGGAAAATATTGATGAAAATATACTGTACTCTCACCTTAGAGTTAGTAACTGTTGTTAAATCTGTTTTTAACAATTATGTCTCCCAACACAAATAACGAGTGTACCACTCGTAAAACTCTGTACTGTAAGTTGAGAGTGTTCAATGGTTCTGAACGATTGGCTTGAACTACAACAGGATGATGTGTCAGATAATTTAAATTAAGATAGACTTTAAACAAGACTCAGTTTAGTTTGTTGAGAGTAAATCAGGATTTTGTGAGATGGTCTACAACAGGTTAGTTGCTTAACAAGATTTTAGGGAATATTTCAAATGAAGAGAGAAGTTCAGCAGAAGTTTCGTGGGATTCGAGCTAACATGTTGCAAATTGATAATGCGTGGATGTTTTGAAACACG
This sequence comes from Platorchestia sp. MABIK, assembly GCA_014220935.1. NCBI lineage: Eukaryota > Metazoa > Arthropoda > Malacostraca > Amphipoda > Talitridae > Platorchestia > Platorchestia sp. MABIK. Next base: position 2,661 of record JACJUY010010911.1, read on the forward strand.
TGGGAAGTTCAACAGAAGTTTCTTTGGCACTCAAGACAACTGGTCGGAGGGTAGATAGAATGACGCGGATGTGATATTATAAGTGGAAACTTCAACTGAAATTTCAAGGGAATCAAGGTAGCATGCAAGAAAAGCGGTAGGACATCGTAGGCGTGATAAAAAGCGTGAATTTCAACAAAAGTTCCGGAAGATTCAAGACAACCTACTGGAAGGTCGATAAGATGTCGTGGATGAGACATAAATGATTACAGAAATTCTGAAAAATTTGGGACATCATACTGGGAGGTCGATAAGATGTCGTAAAAATGTGATGAAACAAGTGTTACTAAGATGAGTGTGGACATACCACACGCCAGGAGCGAGGGTGTCATTCTGCACTCCCCAAGGCACGCTGGCGTATATCGCCTCTCCGTTCACAGAGAGCCACAGCCCCAACTGACGCAGTCGCTCCTCCATGATCGGCGGGATCATGCCGTCGTGTGTGGGCCCAGCATTTACTAACAAGTTTCCTGGAATATTAGTAGAGTGTCATATATTGCAACAAATAAGATTTATAGTTCACAAGCGCTTCGAGATATGAGCAATCTGTAAGCAACATTCTGTTACGCAATATTTGCCTTGGAGTTCTTCGAGTACACGTCCTGTTGTCATTAATAGTTTGAAAAATCATTCATGAAAATTTGTTAATAGATACTTGAGAATACTGTTGATAAATTCCAAAGCTCTTTGAAGCTCTGCAAATATCTAAAAAATATACACGAACATATTGGATTGTTATACCTCTAGAATGAACCACGTTTGAAGTATGTAATAGCATTTTCTTCGCTTTGACTGTTAAATATTAGGAAATAAAGCTCCCAAAAACTTGTCCCAAAAACATGGCAAATGAAGCTGTAAGTGTCCTTTCTCGACAGGCTGATAAAATATCAGGGAAAATAGCCATAGCAGCCTTGTCCCATAATTCACGATATATCAGGAAATAAAACCATAAGTGTTTTTTGCGAATTGTCGATGAAATATTGGGAAATTTAGCTGTTGGTGCCTTGTTTCCTCTAGATCATGAAACATTAGAGAGTAAGGTCATACTAGGTGTCTACTCCCGATTAGCACATAAAATATGACGTAATATAGCCCAGAAGCCCATGCATGTCTGACTAAAACTAATAATTATCGGTGCCTTGTAATGACTAATTCATAAAATATCGTAGAGTAATGCCATACTAGGTGTCTACCTTCTATTAGCTCATTATACACTAAAAAATATAGCCGAGAGGCTCCTTATGTTTGACTAAAAATTGCAATCATCTGATAATGTTGCGTTTGGATGTCATGCTAGGTATCTACTTCCGACTAGCTCATAAAATATTACAAAATATAGCCAATAAGCCCCACTATGTCTAACTAATAATTATAATTATCAAGTAATAAAGCGTTTGGTACCTCCACAACTGACAGTCTCAGCCAGAGTGGTGAGGAGCTCGTGTATGGTGAGGTAGTCAGTAGAGGGAGCGTTGCGTCGGTACCCCCAGGCCTGCTTGTCCAGCGTCATGCAGTTCTCCCACTTGTGGGGCTGTAGCGTTCCTGCAGCACGTGCCGGCAATAATAACGTCCCTCAATAAACACGTCGAATTACCTAAACGTTCATGACAATCAGCTACGCAAAATGTTGTACAGACTTTAATCCATCGCATATGGTTCAAGAATCAATGTGTGCACATGGCCGATAAAATTCGATGTGGGATATTACTCACGAAAGACGTTTAAGCAAATTAGGTGAATATATTTATCTGGAAGAAATTGAAACCATGATCTTATGTAAACACTAGTGAATTGGAGGTAAATGAGTGATTAGAATTTATTGATGAAATTGTCTAAACGTTCGTCATTCTCATGGGACGGCACATGTTTGGAAGAGTGGTACGCTCTTACTATACTCTGAGATATCTTGTTTTCGTTCCTCATGATTCAATTTGAACAAATTTTAAAAGTCTTGGAATTTGTTGTAAATTTCCTTATTTCAAGTCTGAAGTCGAGCTCCTTTACCAGCCCTGTGATATAGAGTGGAGTTTCATAGAAAAATGCTCAGATTTTTCAGCATCATCCTATTATTTCGAGTTTTTTGTTCTGCTTCGCAGTCGGCAAAGAAATTGACTGCGAATCTGCTAGTTCTTTCCACCTCCTATAAACGACAACAGGCCCTGCAGTCTAGCTGAGCAGCATGGTGGTTTACGTGCTTTCCAACTACGAACATCACACAGTAAAATACAATTCCCGTAATAAATGAGCGTTTACTTCTTCGACTGAAAAAGTGTCTGATTATAGGAATACCAATTCTTTTTAATGCATCTCGAAAATTTTGGGACTATCACGTCACTGCTGCGGTTAAACTTTTGTCGGGTGGAAAAATTTCAACATCTGAGTAGAACAACAGGTGAAATGTTTTTGAAGATTATCAAGCATTCATGAGTGTGTGAAAGATTTGTTTCGCAGTTGCTCTGATTTCAGGCAGCTAAGAAGCTCAGATCGAAGTTAAAAAATCGTTTTTCTGGCTAAAACTTGAAGTTTTAAGTTCCCTCTAATAAAATTCCGCCATAAAGAGCATTAAACATCTGGCGACCCTGCGTGGTTGCTAGATGCTAAGCCCTCTTCACTTGAGATTTTGTTCTGAAATGCCTGAACTTCTGATTTTTTTAAGAAAAATGGCCGATCTGCCCCTCCCATGTCTCTGTCCTACTATTACTCAGACGTACACTGGGTTTTGGTAGCATGATTTTTCTTAAAAATATGCAAATTTGAAATGATTCGTTGAAAAATGTTTCATCTCGTTTTTACAGAATTTGATTAATGATTTAACGAGCTATTTTCTAAATGGTTTGTATTTCACCATTTACTTGTCAATAATAGTGAGAATTATATCCTTGACATTATAATTTAAGTAAGAATTGGGATCTTTTTGAGAAAAGCCACGCCACTAATGCAACACATAAGTTCACCTACTTCTAACTTTCGACACAATGACCTTATCGACTTCAAATTACCCTCAAACGAAAGATTGAAACATTCTTTCTTTCCGTACCGTAGACGGTAGGGAAACGGATTTCTGTAAACTACATAAATTCTTGAATAGACCTATCCGACTTGACCGCCGTCATAACACATAAGTTCACATATCGACTTTAAATTACTCTCAAACGAAAGATTAAAAGATCATTTCGTATGAGAGTTATTTGAAGTCGATAGGTACATTATTTCGAAAGTGACAAGTGGGTGGACTAATGCGTTGCATTAGTGGCAAGACTTACCAGGAAAAGATCCGAGAATTGTATTGGTATTTAATGGGCACCAAAAACGACATTGTTTTTTGTGTATCTTTTTCAAGGCTTCCCTTTATTGATCCTAAGGCTGGGGCACTATATATTTAAATATTTTAGTAAGGACAGGCGATAATTTAAGATTAAAAGATGATACAAGGTTATAATAAGCCAAGATAGTGACATATAATAAAATAATAAACATGATTTAGTTAAACATTGCCTCTCCCTTTACACGACAAAAGTATAATTTTCTAAAAATGGATGTGAATTAATACCAGGTTTATCTTCCTCTTGATTGCACCTCTGGTTTGACTGCAGTCAACATGATGTTAACTGAGCCATTATTCCAAGTAAATAGCTTGCCTGTACACGTCAAGCCGTTTTCACATCACAATAATTAAAAGCTGTCTTGAGTTAAACTTGTCATGACAGATGATATAAGACACGAGCTTACTTGACTTAGATTAAGGTAGGATTTTGGCCTAAATTGGTTGAACCCGTCCGGACAGGTAAAATAAAACCAATGTTTATTCATCTAGATTAAATTTGAGCCCAACTTTGCTTTTAACCTGGATTGAAACTGTCGTGAGAGGTCAAGCGAGATACGTATTACTCCCTTGGATTCAATCTGAGTCCTGCTTTGATGCTAACCTGGGTTGAATCTGTCGTGACAGGTGTAGTAAGACCCGTGTTTGCAGGAGGTACCGTTGCCCCACCTGTCGTTGACCACTACCGTGTCTCTGACAGGAGATTCGTTGAAGAGCCAAGCTATAAATTCCGTAGAGTTCCAGTACCAGTCAGGCGCCTCCCAGTCTCCGTCCGACCAGACCACTTCAGGTCTGTACGCTTCCACCTGCAGCGTTCAGTAGTGGCCCTCAGCGGGCGTTAATTTGAAGTACAGATAGACTGACTGGCGGGGGTTTTCAATGTTAAATTGGAGTGTAGTTTCTAATAGGTACGTAAACTGTATAGAAAACTGGTTTCAACGTAAAAATAACGTAGCTAGTTTCAACAGGTGTCAGGTTTCACTTACAATTTGATGGCTGATTCCAATAAGTACTTGGAAAATGTGTGAAAATAGTTAAAACTTAAAAAACGCAAGTAATTTCATATCTATTCGACAAGAGGTAAAGTTTCAAGCCTCTACTGTGAACGCCCTTTAAGATCGAGAAATAATTCCAACCCACCAGTTCCTTGAGCTCTGGCATCGTCTTTCGTTTGACAAAGTCGTTAGTGCTGAAGTGATTGCTCTTGTCTCTCAGGTAGAGTGGATTGAACCACTCGAAGAGCGAGTGGTACAGGCCGAAGTGGATGTGTGGTTGGTTCTTGCGGATTGCGGCTGCCAATTCACCTACCAGGAAAAGAAGGCCCCAAAAAATGTAACTTGTTCATGAAAGGGGCAAGAATCAACAGAGAGATCCTACCAACGTAAGAGAAAGCGGTGCAATGGAAGATGCGTTTCTTTTTTTCATAGATATATTGTTACGATTTAAAGAATTCTCCTATTTTGATCATCATTTCGCAATAAATATTAATCAAATTTTTGTTGAGGCGTGCACTCTCCCAACTACGCAAAATTTGATCAAAGTGTCTCGATTTGGTGGTTACCTCCTGATTTTACAGAGAATTTTTCGTATACATACATTACGATAGAAGTTTATTTTTCATTTTCCCTGTCCAATATCCTTATTCTTTTTAACTCTCCTTATACGTAAACTAGTCAAACATTCTTGTTCCTCATCCTCCTCACCTGCCAGATGAATTCATCTTCCTTGTCTAACATCGTTGTCGCTCTACACTAACCTACCAAGCCAACTTATCATATTCGCATCCAATATTTTGTTTTCTTACACTTACCTACAAGGTCGCGCTTGGGCCCGATATCTTTAGAGTTCCAGTTCCAGGACACTTTGGAAGGCCAGTTGGTGAAGCCCTCGTGATGCTTGCTGGTCAAGACTACGTACTGAGCTCCCGAGGCATTGAAGATTGAGGCCCACTCTTTGGGATCAAAAAACTCTGCCGTGAACATCGAACCGAAGTCCTGGTACGTGAAATTCGGGCGGTAGTTTTTCTCCATGAAGTCCACTACATCTTTGTTTGTTTCATCTGGAGAGAAATTAGGATTTTAGAGAATACAAAGAGCAGTTAATGACTAGAGGCTACGTTTCATAAACTACAATACTTTCGTTTTTCACTATCTTTGAGATGATGAATGGATATTTTGATTAAAACGGAGAAAATTTAAAGTTGACCATACTTTATAACATTCTCCATCTCTCGTGCGCTAAGGCAGAGAAAATGATGAGGATTTCTTGCAGTGTGATTGAAGGAAAAAGGGTGCTAGAGGAACAACATTTTCATACCCAGTACACGAATATTTCTTTTTAAATTAAATGAAAGCCATGTAACTGAGAGGGACTTCAAATTTTGTTTACTTCCATGTTGTCACAAATTTTTTGACCTAACCACTTGTAAAAAACCACAGTTTGTTTCCAAGAGGGAAGGGGTTGTCAGTTAGGAAATAAACCTGATGGATCAGTTAAGACTCGACGTTCACAAACGGCATGCAATACCCGAAATATCATAGTCTGTAGGTTTGGAAGTGATAGAGCTTTGGTTTTACTATTCGTTGAATCTTAAGAAATGATGAATGAAACAATCTCATACTCACGAGTAAATCATCAGCATGATCATCTCACATTGATGAAGAAAATACCAATTGAGGTGACACAGAAAAAAGCCAAAAAAAGTTTTTCTGACCCGAAGTAGAACAATAGGGAGGATTAGTAGGCTGTCATGGGCATTCCTTCACTTTGTGATTAACTTTCAAACGAAAGCCTCTTTCGAGAGTAAATTTAAATACGAAACAATCATTCTTCCTGAAATAAATTCACTTCATCTTAATAAATTCTTTGCATCTTTTGCTTTCTGCTACTCATGATATTCTACATTGAAATTAGTTACACTAGTTATGTGAGCACCAGTACAAGTTAAATATTAGTTACGTGAGCAACAATACAAGCAAAAAATATACCTGGTCTGAACAAAAAATTTACAAATGAAAATGAGAGACTTTTCATCAAATCTCAGTACCTATCTCATCCGCAGTTGTTAATCGTTATGAAGAAATGAACGCGCAAACAATAATTGTGAAACTTCTCAATGACCACCACAACAAACTCTTCGGCAACGCACAATTCACGCTACTCAAACTCATGTATCAAGTACAGCAGGAAAAGTTTCTGGTTGGGAGCATTTCCACCTTTCCATCGCTACCAAAACCAAGTTCCAAATTAATTTTGGAACTTTTTGACAACGTCAATACTCGTAATCGTAACGGTTGTACAACGTCAATACTCGATTGTACATTATTAAAAATTAATTATTTGACCTGAAATTCTTGTAAAATTCTGTGTAAAATTTGCAGTTGAGAGCATCTCCACCTTTCCATCTCTGCCAAAACCAAGCTCCCTCGAAGGACGGCACGGAGAACACGCCCCAGTGCAGGAAGATGCCAACTTTGGCCTGGTCGTACCACGCCGGCAGCGGCCTCGTGTCCAGCGACATCCATGTCGGCGAGTACGGGGGCTGGGACGCGAGAACTGCTCGGTGGAAGTGGTTTTGTGAGAATTTTACCAATGTTCTGGGAGTAGTCGAAGCGCTGGGGATAGTTAAAGCTCCGGGAATAGTCGAAGTTCTGCGAATAGTCAAAGTTCTGGGAATAATCGAAGTTCTGGGAATAGTGGAAGTTCTGGGATTAGTCGAAGTTCTGGGAGTAGTCAAAGTTCTGGGAATAGTGGAAGTTCTGGGAATAGTGGAAGTTCTGGGAATAGTGGAAGTTCTGGGAGTAGTTGAAGTTCTGGGAGTAGTCGAAGTTCTGGGAATAGTGGAAGTTCTGGGAATAGTGAAAGTTCTGGGAATAGTCGAAGTTCTAGGAGTAGTCGAAGTTCTGGGAGTAGTTGAAGTTCTGGGAGTTGTCGAAGTTCTGGGAATAGTGGAAGTTCTGGGAATAGGGGAAGTTCTGGGAATAGTCGAAGTTCTGGGAGTAGTTGAAGTTCTGGGAGTAGTCGAAGTTCTGAGAATAGTCGAAGTTCTGGAAATATTCCAAGTTCTGTAAGCAGTCGAAGTTCTAGGAATAGTCGAAGAATTTGAAATAGTCGAAGTTCTCGGAGTAGTCGAAATTTTGGGAAAAGTTGAAGTTCTGGGAATAATTGATGTTCTGCGATTTTCTGTCTCGTTCTTTGTAGGAAATTCTACTTACTGGAAGTGAAAAATCGTTCTCATTTATTTGAAAATCTTAAAGATTTAATTACTAAAAAGGCAGCGGAATTGCGCGTGATATAGCGGAATTGCAAGTGTTATAGTGCTTGTACAAATGATGCAGCGCTAGTGCAAAAGGTATAGCGTAACTTAAAGAGGCGCAGTAAAATTGCAAGTGGCATATTGTAACTAAGTTGAGTTATACAGGGTAATTTTTAAAAATAAGGCCCAAAAGAATATTTAATAACTTCTATGTTAATGAATGGATTTGAAAACATAAAGTATTTTTGAAATCTTGAAAAAAAACAGTTTTACTCTGATTAATTTTTAATGTAAAATTCTTCATCTGCAACCTCCTGAGATTAGACAAAATCGGCACGATTACGCAGGCTGTTCATTTCGGCACTGGTAAGATCAGATCCAATTCGCTGGATTTCTTCCTTGATGGATGCCTTGAGCTGGTATAGATTTGTTGGTTTCACGATGAACTCTTCCTTCAAGGTATCATACCACAAAGAAAAAAACTCAAGGTGATAGGTCAGAGGGAAGATGATATCCCAAAGGGAAGATGAGTTGTCCCTTTGTCTAACTTTTCATTTTTGGGGTAACGCTAAAAACGTAAGCATTTTTCTTTTGAAAATGGCTTTTATGCCAGACTTTGTATCATGGTTATATTCATATCTAATAAAACTAGCATTTTTCAGAATTTCATGAATGCTTTGGTTTTTGAGATCCATTGAATAATGAAAGAGTTATTAACTATTCTTTTAGGCTCATATTTAAAAATCCCCCTGCGCATATGCAGTATATGCAAGTGGTACAGTGTTATACCGTGTGTCCCACCAAAACCCGAACCGAGTATTTATTTTCCCGTATCAGTAATACCCGTAATAATTTCTCGTAGTAATTTCAGTAGTAATCAATAATACCGCATAATTACTAAAAATTTAAAAACGAAGAAAATGCTAATAAAATTAGTCATTTTTATTCAAAAGAAAGAAAAAAAAACGAAAACGTTTCGGAGACCAGCTCCATCATCAGTTCTGTAAAATACAAAGTATGATCAATCGAACGCAAGCATGAAAACACAGTCGATACTAAATTCTAAAATTTACAAACAAACAAACAAACAAAAAAAGGATAACTACGCATTAACTATTTGAAGGGGATATGAGCTAAGCATGTTGTTTAAAATTGGTTTTTCCTTAAATATATGCAAAGATTCTAAAATCCTAAGGTCAAAATCACGGAAAGAACTGTCTATTATTTTAAAATCACCATCACGAACTATTGCACTACATTTCTCAGCATGGCTGCGTATTGCTGAATGAGGAGGATTAGCCAACAAGTTACCAGTACGGAAACTCCTTCCGCGGTGCTCTGCTACTCATGTGTAAATATTGCGCGAAGTCATTCCGACGTATATACGCCGATGCGCACTGCGCACAACTATACTTATACACAACAGAAGAGCGCATGAGCCCGGGAATCGAGTCCTTGAACCGAAAAAATGAACCAATATTTGCTTTGCTAATCAGTATGACTCGTAAACTTACT
>JACJUY010010911.1:12134-27419 GCA_014220935.1 Platorchestia sp. MABIK
TAGTCCGTGAATTAAAGTCTTTATTCAGTAAGCATTTTCCTGGAGTAAGTTTACGAGTCATACTGATTAGCAGAGCAAATATTGGTTCATTTTTTCGGTTCAAGGACTCGATTCCCGGGCTCATGCGCTCTTCTGTTGTGTATAAGTATAGTTGTGCGCAGTGCGCATCGGCGTACGTCGGAAAGACGTCGCGCAATATTTACGCAAGAGTAGCAGAGCACCGAGGAAGGAATTTCCGAACTGGTAACTTGTTGGCTAATCCTCCTCATTCAGCAATACGCAGCCATGCTGAGAAGTGTAGTGCAATAGTTCGTGATGGTGATTTTAAAATAATAGACAGTTCTTTCCGTGACTTTGACCTTAGGATTTTAGAATCTTTGCATATTTTTAAGGAAAAAACAATTTTAAACAACATGCTTAGCTCATATCCCCTTCAAATAGTTAATGCGTAGTTATCCTTTTTTTGTTTGTTTGTTTGTTTGTAAATTTTAGAATTTAGTATCGACTGTGTTTTCATGCTTGCGTTCGATTGATCATACTTTGTATTTTACAGAACTGATGATGGAGCTGGTCTCCGAAACGTTTTCGTTTTTTTTTCTTTCTTTTGAATAAAAATGACTAATTTTATTAGCACTTTCTTCGCTTTTAAATTTTTAGGGAATTTGCGATTTAAGCAAAGTGAATATTTGTTTATACCGCATAATTTTGATTGAAATTAAATGCTTGTGGAATTCTTATTATGGTATTACTGATACGGGAAAATAAATACTCGGTTCGGGTTTTTGTGGGACATACTGTAAGAGTGGCATAGTGTAACTGCAAGTGACAAAGTGTAACTGCAATTGGCACAATGTAACTGCAAGTGGTATAGTGGAACTTTAAGCGGCAACATGTTCCTGCAAGTGTTGTAATATAATTTTTGCGCTTATAATGTAATGAGAAATGGTGTAATGTACCTGCATGTAAAATAGCGCAAGTACATGTGGTATTTAATTTTTTACGAAGAAGTTGCCTGCGATGAGAGGAGGCAATTGTTTAGAGACTTAGAAGTTGCGCAAAATGCAAGGATTAGCAATCGCCAGAGAAAACTGCTTAAACTCATGTGTTCTACGAAATGTTTCTTGTACGTGCTCATTTGTTACAGATGTTTAATGACTGCAATATTTGGTTTTTCAGTTATTCTATCTTCATAATATTAACATACTCGGTGAATAAAACAATGCTCGTGCTGCGACATAATTTACAATACGATAACAAAATATGAGCTTCACGAGCTGATGCATAACGTTGCGTCATATAATATCAGTGTTCCTTGCGTCGATTAAACTTGTGTTATATTTTATTTATTTTGTCATCAATTTACGGTCTGAAATATTCTAATAGAACAATAGCAAAGATTTCTTGATTGCAAGGCAGAGTTGATGGAATTTCTCAGACAATTTTTTTACTATTTGCAAACATTTCTAATTGAACAAAAGCAAAGATTTCTTGATTGCAAGGCAGAGTTGATGGAATTTCTGACAATTTTTTTTACTAATTGCAAACAATTCTAATTGAACAAAAGCAAAGATTTCTTGATTGCAAGGCAGCGTTGATGGAATTTATCAGACAATTTTTTACTATTTACAAACACTTTAATTTCTCAGTAAAACTTGGGAAGAGAGCTAAGGACCCCTTGTGGCTCTGTCTTTTCCAATTGAAAATACTGAAGGAAATTGGTTAAATGAAAACCATTCAGGAAAAAGCTTCTGAGAAATGGCCCAGCAAAAAAATGTAATAGCCTTAAAACGGAACAGGCAAAAAGGTCAAGGTAGAAAACTTTTTTAATAGTAAAACGGCCCTTCTGAGCATTTAAGGTAAAAGATGTGTTAGTAGTAAAACGGCCCTGACTAAGATGTCAAAGTAAAAGACGTTTTAGGAGTATAACAATTCCAGCCAAACTGTCAAAATGAAAGACGTTTCAGGAGTAAAATATTCCCGGTAAAAGGGTCGAGGTAAAATACGATTCAGAGGAAAAACGGACCAGGAAAAAGGGTCTAGTCCGGGCAAAACTGTCAAAATACAAGACGTTCTAGTTGTAAAATAGCCAGGGCAAAACGGTCAAGGTTAAATACTTTTTAGTAGTAAGATGACCCAAGCAAAACGGTCAAAATGCAAGACGTTTCAGTAGTAAAACGGCTCTGGCAAACTGTCAAAATACAAGACGCTCTATTATTAAAACGAACCAGGAACGGCCAAGGTAAAAGACGTTTAAGTAGTAAACTTTTCGACCACTACACGCACATCGCGACTCAGGAGCGTCTGACCTGAGCAGGAGATGCTGAGCAGCATCAGCCACAACGTCCGCATTTCAGTCATGTTGTGCTGTCCCGCGGCGAGATGTACGAATGTCCACCACACACTGAAAGTTAAAAAATATAAGTGAAATTCAAAGATTCTGAGTGGTACCTGTGCGCCCCTTTTACCCCGCTTCCCCGGTGAGTATTTGAAAGTGCTCATCGCGTGTTTTAACTCGCATTTAGGTCCGCACTACACTACTGTAAGCAGCTTCAGTCAGCTACCTCGCAGCTTTGAAGACAAGTAAAATGATCGACAGGAGAAGCTTTTTCCTATCCCACCAGCAGACAACCGAAGGCTCCACCAACGGGAGTCACATTCCAAAAGCTTCGTGATCTTTTAGCCAATCTTTGTCTTGACTTTGTCTCTGTTCACCACTCTGTCGCCGTATGATGACAGGAAAAATATATTGCCATTTCTCAGAAAAGCTTTTTTTTCAGCTTGCATGTTGTGCCCTGTTACTGCTCAGCTTGGGTTCTGCAATAGGAATTGAAGCGAGTTATATTGTGAAACTTCAGAAAGCCAGCCAATGGGAACAGAGCTAATATTTACAACATCCAGAGATTAAAGGCCAGTTGTTATCAAACTTAAATCCTTCACGAGTATGAATAAACCGTGAACAGAATTGTGTACCAATGTTTAGTACGTGGGGACTGCTGGCCAACTATAAACTGAAGAACAATATGTCACGAAGAACTATAAAGAACAATTCGCCGCAGAGAAAAATCGAAAGCATTATGCCGTACATGGGGATTGATTGTCGTTGGGTACAAAATTTGTGATCATAAGTTGGAATTAGTCGTTCATTACAGTATGTCTTGAGCAGAACTTTATTTTTGCTGGCGAAAACCCGTGCGCTGTGATGCCATCGTGTGCACATGGCTTGTCAGTAGCAGAGGTTCTTCTGAATATAGAAGCTCTACATCTTCTGCTTAATGCCGGAATTAATTTAACTCAATGGGAAGCAGAGGGAAATGATTGCTCTTTGATTTCCGTCAGTATAGGACTGAAAATATGAAAATCCCTCTTGAGACTGAAAAATAGAGAATGGTATGCCGTAAAAATAGAGAACAGTATGCAGTAAAAATAGAGAACAGTATGCCGTAAAAATACGAGTAGAGAACAGTATGCCGTAAAAATAGAGAAAAGTATGCCGTTAAAATAGAGAACAGTATTTTATCCTCAACAGAGGATGAAATAAGAGCATAGCAGCTCTTGGTCACTGTTTGATCAACAAAGGATGAAATGAAAAAGGTGTTCTTAATCCAAGACTTAGAGCAACGAAAAGTGTACATTTAGTTCTCTCAATCGTGAACTGAAGGAAACAAGTCCACTTCGATTTCCCTCAATCGAAAACTAATAAAAATAAAAAGTGCACTTTAATTTACTTGATCGGGAACTAAAGGAAATATGTACACTTCGATTTCCCTCGATCGGGAGCTAAAAGAAATAAAAAGTAAACTTTGATTTTTTTTCTATCGAAAATTGAAAGAATAAAAAGTACGCTTTGATTTCCCTCAAACAAGAACTAAAGGAAATGAGTGCACTTTAATTTTCACCTTTCGAAAATTATTGTAAATAAACGGAATTCCCTTTCTTCTCTTCCAAAAGAGAACTGATGAACAAAGAGTTAGTTGTACCAGCGCCACACACAATGCGACGTTACAACACACTAACCTCCTCAATCTGCTGTACCTGCGCCGGTGGCTATCTCACTTAGATACCAACACTGATTGTGGACAATGACTTCTTGATCACTAGCGATCACTTTGATCCCTGGCCATCATTTTCTGATCACTTTCTGATTACTGGCTATCACTTTTTGATCACAGGTCATCACTTTCTGACCATCGGCGATCCCGTTTTGATCACTGGTTTCCATTTTCTGATCATTGGCGATCACTTTAATCACTGGGCATCACTTTCTGATCACTTTCTGATAAATGACTATCACTTTCTGTTCACTTTCTGATTACTGGCTTTCACTTTCTGATCATTGGCGATCACTTTAATCACTGGGTATCACTTTCTGAATCAATGACGATCACTTGGATAACTGGCCATCACTTTCTGTTCACCGGTGATCTCTGTGATCACTGTTTGATCGACGGCGAGCGATTACTGCTATCGCTCTCGGTTCACCAGCGATCACGCCCATTCGTTCTGCTCTAATTATTGCATACAATCACCGAACCATGTACTGGGTATTTCTATTGCTTTGCTTCGAGTTTGCATCTCAGTGTTAAGTTGCTTGCGGTTTTCGTATTCGCATATATGCATGATGATTGTAATCACGAAAACGAAGTAATTAAAGAGCATTTCGGTAAAGTACTAGTAATGTAACTTTATTCCTACTGGGAGGTTATCGATTTGACTGTCCACTGGTCGTGCCGGGAGGTTATCTTTTTTTCTTGACTAATTACCGGATTTCCAGATAATCGTTATTTCTGGCTGGTAATCGTGCTGGGAGGTAATCGTTAATACTGTTCACTGGTCGTGCTGGGAGGTAATCTTTTTTGTTGTCTAGGTACCTAGCTGGGAAGTAATCGTTTTTGCTGTCCAATGATCGTGCTGGGACATAATTAGTTTTGCTATCAAGTAATTGTGCACGCAGGCAATATTTTTTGCTGTCTAGCAACCGTGCTGGGTAGAAATCGTTTTTTCTGTCTAGTGATCGTACTGAGAGGTAATTGTTTTTGCAGCCAAGTCATGGAGCAGAGAGGCTACCATTCCTACTGCATAGTGACTGTGCTGCGTAACTATCGTTTCTGCTACTCAGCAGGCGTTCTGGGAAGTAATCATTCTAGCGAGGAATCGCTCATCGCGCCTCTGGCAGCACCAGAATTTGGCACATGCTGCACAGCCCCAGCAGTGTTGCCGACACTACAGAAATCTGCAGTTGAAAACTTAGCAAAAGAACAGCACCACAGAGCGATAAAAACTTTTCTCCGCCTTTCCACGTCCGGTGAATGTTGTCATTCTGACCGCTGAAATCCAGTGTAATTGTAAATTATCCTCGAGTATGGATCAGACAAAAAACGTCAATACGAGCGATTAGTTTGCACACGCTCGTGCTCCTTATCATGCCGTGCTTTAGTTCTAAATGCTTTTGCACGAAAAACTTTCACTACTTCTTGCTAAGGAAACTTATGAAAATTTTTGAAATGTGATAGAACTTTTGTGAAATAAGGTGATCGCTAAATTTACGCGTAGGGTTTTTGCTAACAAAATAGTCACCGAAATTGTAACAGTTGAAAAAATTCGACATGTGGTGTGCTGTATAGTAGAATGAACTGATCTCCCACTAAAAACTGCGTTAAAGTAATCCAGCTTTTCCCTGATGATGCTATAATCATGATTTTACTTTCGAAATTTAGTTCAGTTAGTATATATGCGACGGCTTCGCAACTGAAGCACTTTAACCGTCTTGTGTGTTGGCACAAAGGCAATTTAACTTTTTTGGTTCGTTGATTGACGTAGAGGCCATTAACTCTCCGGTACATTGGCACAGAAGCAATTAAACTTTCCGTTTTGTTGACACTGAAGCAATTACCACTCCGGTACGTTGACCCGGAAGCAATTACACCATTCATTGCGTTGAAATATAGACAATTTAGACATCAGCTATGTTGTATTCTTAACCTGCACTGTAATTAATTAAAAACTTGACCTTGGCTAAAACTTGAGCAATTAAAAACTTGAGCTGCTCATGAAGCTCAGAGATGTAAGTCGCCCCCTCAAGTTTGAGAGGTATTCATTCGACTGTAGACGCCAGTTCACTTCCATGTCTCCTATTGAAGAACGAGAGAGCCTGCATCATAATAAATGTCGCAACAAAACTTCTTGCCGTTGTAACATGAATGTAAACACTCTAAATTCTGAATAATAAAATGCTTAAACAAAACTCTAAGCATTTATACGAGACCTTAAAGCGTCTGGTGCGGATCGTTTGTTACTGACCATTTAACACCTTAACAAAACTCAAAGCGTTAGTTCTGGACTATAAAACTCATGTAAAAGTGTTAAGTGCAAATATCGACCGTAGAAAGCCTGAAAAAATTATAAGCGTTATTTCCAGACCATGAAGTACCTGAACAAAACTCGAAGCCTCAATTTAAGTTCACATAATGGCTGAATAAATTTCTACTCGTTAATGCCGAACCATAAAGCCCCTGAACAAATTCCTAACTGGTAATTTTGGACTATAAAGCACCTGAAAAAAATATTAAGTGTTAATTTTTGGACAGTTTAGGCCATGGAAAAAATACCTTGTTTTTATTTTGAACCATAAAGCACATGAACAAAATATTTGATGTTAATTCCGGACCATAAAGCACCTGAACAAAACCCTTAGCGTTAATTCCGGACCACAAAGCACCTGAACAAAACCCTTAGCGTTAATTCCGGACCACAAAGCACCTGAACAAAACCCTTAGCGTTAATTCCGGACCATAAAGCACCTGAACAAAACCCTTAGCGTTAATTCCGGACCATAAAGCACCTGAACAAAACGCTTAGCGTTGATTTTGGACAATGAAACACCTGAGTAGGACATAGTTTTCGGTGTAAGTCCCGCGGGTCTGGAAACATGGGTTTAGTTTGCTAAGAAGCAGCTTAAAATCATTATTATTTCTAATGCTTTAATGATTAATCCTGATTATTTCTAATGCTTTAATTAGTGATTACCATCTTAATTAGTGATTTCTGTTTTTATTAGTAACTCTTGCCATAATCAGTGATCACTGATTTAATTGGTGATTAGTGATTACTCTTCTAATGGTGTTGCTCTAATTAAAGATTTTTGCCGAAAGTAGTGATTATTATATTTATTACTAATGGTGTCATAATTCGGGGTTATTGTTTTAATTATAGTGACCACGCTAAGCAGGGATAAGTGATGAGATTAAATTAGAGTGGAGAGTTAATTTGCGGATTAATAAACAGGTTCTAAAGCTGTCGATCATTTGTAGCAATTACGGAACAGATTTTTTTGGCTATTTTACCGCAATAAGTGCTTTTACATTGTTTTGAAAATGGGTTTTCTTTGTTATTTGGCTTTCAAAAATCTCGTTTTCGAAAATTTCCTTACAAATTCTGCCTCTCTAAAATCTTGACTGCCATTCCCGTGCAGACATTTTCTTCAAGAAATTATATCTGTGTTGGCGCTCTGTTGACACGTTCAGTGGAGACTGCCGTCGCTGTGGTTGCATTCTTAATCCATTTTCTTGTATTGACTGCAAGTCTGTGTTGCTAGCAAATAGTATTGAAATATTGGGACTCGATAAATTTATTCCTTGTAAATATCATGAGTTCCGTGAAGCACAAGTGTTGTGACGAGTGACGGCTCTACGGCTGCGTGTTTATATCCGTGTTCACGTTGATGTGAGGCAAACTTTGCTTTTCTTCACAGGTCTTTTTTTTTGTTCAGCTACCAATTATAATTTCCCGATGGGAGGTTCTGTTTAGTTCGTTAATATTCTATTACCTTTGAAATTCAATAATTGTTCCGACGATGCTCCTGCGTGCACGGTGTGGATATGATACCTGGATGATTCGGCCATGATGAATATAACCGTGGGGTTCACTGTTGTATAGATTGAATTACTTTTTAATGCATGAATTTTTTGTGCAAGTCTCACAGAGTATGTTAGGTGTTTTCGCCGGGTAATTATTTTACGAAGCCATTTTACTTTATTTTGGCATTTGTAACACATTTTCCCGTGCAGTTTCATTTGTGGAATAATTTATCGCTCGTGTAATTTTTCAAATTGAGCAAGTACAGTCACACGACACTAGCGTTATTTGCTTTTAATGACCTGCATTTATGTTATTCATCTTAGATATGAACTGTATAGTATGGCAAGCTATTTTTAATGCGAAAATGCTTGAACTTTTCGGCAAAAGAATTATAGGTGATATAACATTATAAACCCTTTTATGGCCATTCAATCCCTGAAACAATTTACTTATTTGCAGATTTCTGGAGTAATTCATCAAATAACTGAAATATCATTGATTAGAGTTTAAATTTTGATCATTTGCAAAACGTATGACGTGCTTGTAGGTGCTCATTTTATCGAATAAACTATTCCTCTCGCAGAACAACACGGATTAGAAAAATAAGCTCTCAGTTTGACGCAATTGACATTACTTTTCGCTGAGTATGATGTCACTGAAGTCATTGGAACGACTTTCATTAGAAGGCTTATCGCGATTGGTGTGTATCAGTATAAACAGGCAAAAAGATGATAGAAGTAAAACAAAGAGCGGGGATCCATTTTCTTCGAATGCAAACAGAAAACGAAGAAGAAGTGTCGATGAAGGGCGGACTGAAGGCTACAAGAAAATGAAAATTGCAACTGATGACGAGGTGTTTGTATTTTCATATCATAAGGAGCCTCCATCTTCGCACGCAAGGGATACCAGCGGAGAAAATTTAAACTCAAGGAACGCCGAAAATTCCCAACTCACGAACGTAAGAGACGTGTCCATTTGCCTGAAGAAATATCTATCCATTCTACCAGATAAAATGTGGACTGAACTTTATTACAAAGTAATTCAGGACGTCAAAAGAGATTTAAACGAGGCCAGCTCAAGTGCAGTTACTCCAGAACCTGGAAATGATTCAAAATACAACAATGGATCCAAAATTTTACAAATAGAACGCGTTTCTGAGGTTTTTGTTTGCCCAAAACTCATCGAGTTTGACACTCGGAAACTTGAAAGCCTTTCATTGTCTGAAAAAATAGTCACATTCCAGAGAATAAAATATTGCTCCAAGCTTCAACAATGGATTGCAGACTCGGTATGTTCTCCCATATGCTTTGATTTCTGCGTGTTTGAACATTCTTTGTTCCTTATCATGATTTGAATGTATCTGAATTGTTCACAAATGTTGGTTTTGGGTCTGTACTTTCTGAAATATTTATGTCTTTATTACATTCAGACTAACCTAAAACCAGTAGCACAGCCAGAAGAGGGGCACGGGGCCATGCCCCCTTCCCGGCTGGAGTCTAGTTTCAGTCGCCGGTTTAAGTAAAAGAATGAAACGATTGCTGATAATTAATGTTTGCCCCCCACAAAATTATTTGTCGGAGGTCCTGCCTTCTCCGGAATTTTGGCTGGCTGCGCCACTGCTTAAAACTTCATAGGTGAGGCACAAAGGAGTCACACTTGATCTCTTTTAGTTATCATAGTAATGATCACAACCTTGCGTATAAAAATGATCATAATTGGTCATCATTATATTGATTTCAAGCGTACATAAATATTCCTGTCGCACACCTAAATCCTGTCTGAGAGCCATTATAGATCTGTGTGGGAACCACATTACTGAGTGGAAGTCATAATAGGGTGTGAAATTCTGCGTGGGTGTCTCAATGGTGTGGGGGAAACCTAATCTTGAGCGGGAACCATAATTCTGCGTCTAAATCATAATCTTGAGAGGGAGTGGGAGCCGTAACAGTGTGGGAAACCATAGTGGCGAGGAGAACCATAGAACCATAGCTTGAGAATCATAATCCATGGGGAATCATCGTCTTGCTCGGGATATACAATCCTTACTAAAAACCAGAATCTTTCTCTATAATCAATAAACATGCTCTTCTACTCTGTCAACAGATAAATTTCAGCTCAAGACAATTTTTTCCAGGTTCCAGCTGCGATCAAGTTTCCTCGAGACATTTTCAGGCACTTGCATCAGCTACGCCGCGTGCATCTGACTGGGGCACCTGAGAAACTCTGTTTCTATTGGGCTCTCAAGCCCATTGCAATGTACTGCAAAAACATCACTCACTTGAAAATTGCTTACAACCCAGATTCTCAAGCTGCTTCAGGTAAAGACATATCGTTTTGTGCTTCGGAATATTCTTCTGAGAGGCTTTTGCCTAATAATACAGGTATGAGCCTCAAAATCAGTCCTGAATCTTTTGATGACGTCGACTCAAGTTTTGCGGATGAAAATAAGGCAGATCGCAAACGCCCTCAAAACTTTACACATGGCAACCTTCATCTAGAATCAGAAACTTCCAGGACTATATCGGACCATTCAGTGGGTTGTCTACGGAGGTGTCAGCTCTTGAAGAGTCTTTTCCTGTTCAATTTCGGCAGAAAGTGCGAGAGTTCTGAAATAAAAACCCTGATTTTGAGTTTAAATCACTTGGAGTTTATTTACCACAAGGAACTCGTGAACGCAATTACCGACATCCGCGAAGAACACATGAGCTCTGAGCTACGCACCGACATAACACAAGCGATCGCTGACACTCCCAGACTCATGTCCCAAAACCTACACATGAAACCTACCAATTCGCATTCGAGCACAGCAATTTCAAGCAACACGTACAATACCACAGCTTTTTCAAATAGCGGTAGATGCGGGAGTTCATGCAGTTCACGGGACCCAGTCACTCGGCTGCCCCTGCGAGCGCTGAGCCTGCGCGTGTGTCTGCCTCACTACGGGGAGCAGCGCGTGTACGCCAGCATGGAGCAGCTCGTGCGGGTTGCCTGCTGGTGTCCGCACCTCACGGAACTGACGCTGGTCGCCCCGCCTGCGCTACATCGCCTCTTGACTGCCCTCAGCCTCAC
This sequence comes from Platorchestia sp. MABIK, assembly GCA_014220935.1. Taxonomy (NCBI): domain Eukaryota; kingdom Metazoa; phylum Arthropoda; class Malacostraca; order Amphipoda; family Talitridae; genus Platorchestia; species Platorchestia sp. MABIK. The sequence goes on from JACJUY010010911.1 coordinate 23,058, forward strand.
AGCTCTTACGATTATACAGGTGTGTTGGTGTGTGTGCAGGTGTGTTGGTGTGTGTGTAGGTATGTTGGTGTGTGTGTAGGTGTGTGTGTGTGTGTGTGTTGGTGTGTGTGTGTGTGTTGGTGTGTGTGTAGATGTGTGTGTGTGTGTATAGGTGTGTTGGTGTGTGCAGGTGTGTTGAGGTGTGTGCAGGTGTGTTGAGGTGTGTGAAGGTGTGTTGACGTGTGTGAAGGTGTGTTGACGTGTGTGCAGGTGTGTTGAGGTGTGTGCAGGTGTGTTGAGGTGTGCGAAGGTGTGTTGAGGTGTGTGCAGGTGTGTTGAGGTGTGTGCAGGTGTGTTGAGGTGTGTGCAGGTGTGTTGAGGTGTGTGCAGGTGTGTTGACGTGTGTGCAGGTACATTCTAGTGTGTGCATGTGTGTTGAAGTGCGTGCAAGGTTGTGTAGAAGAGAGCCGAGGTCTATAGAGATGTGTACAAATGTGTAGAAGGGTTTTGAAGTGTGTAAAAATGTGTAAAGATATGTAAAGGTGTGTAGAGGAATTCATAGCCATGTGCAGATGTGAAGAGGTGAGAGCAAAGGTGTAAAAATATCTTAGTTTTCTGTTAGTTTAGACATCAATCAAATGGTTAATAAAAGAGGCACGGTAACAAATGTAATTTGATTGTGCATTTATGGAGTCTAAAAGTTAACGTTCCAGCTCATTTCCCATCATACGTTCGGCTGAAAAATCCCTAAAAATATTTTAAAATTGGGAGCAGGATTACAGAGGTGTGAGATGAGTATGGAAGTGTCGAGGCATATAGAAAGTGAAATAATAGACCTGTATTCAGAAGAAAAAACATTGTATACTAACACAGACGCATGGATATTGTCACTGCTGCTAAGGTTGTTTGTGTGGAAGGTGGAATTACATAACTTTTCATTACTCTCTTTAGTTTTTTGGCGTCCAGCAGACATGCATCGAAAGCTAAAATGAACTACAGTCTCTTACAGTTTAGTTAAGTGCAGCTGAGTAACCCCAATTTGATTTTTAGTCCAGTTTTTCCAGGAAAGCCTTAAAATACCCACTAATTTTTTGTGCGCTGTGGCTGTTTGGTAACCGACGCTGCTCGGTAACAGATAGACGTGCGAGCAGCTGAAAAATTCTTACAGAGGAAGTATGATGACATTAACTTGTCCATCAATTTAATGATGGCCTAGAATTAAATTTTTTTAAATTGACTGTAAAACATTTATTTCACGATATAATGACTTTATTTTATTCAAGTCACATTTATTATATTTTTAAGATCCACAGTATTATTTCCATACATTTATTTCTGAATTTAGTGAAGTATTTCACATTTCTAGCATTGAGATCAGTTTTTTATTTGCAATAAACACAATGTTCACGTTCCAAGTATTTCACCTATACAGTAGCCACTTATTCAAACATAATTTCAGGCCTTTTTGACAGCAATACCATAATTTAAATGTTCTACTCATTCAAATCCCACTTCCAGTTCACTCGCAACTGTTGTTTCAGTCTCCGTCACTCATTCAAACATAATTTCAACCTCTTATGACTCCATAACTATAATTTTAATGATTTGCTCATTGAAATTCCACTTTCAGTTCACTTACAACTTTTGTTCCAGTCCCCATGCGATCCGGCGCTATCAGACGCCCTGCACTCTGCGCCTGCGCAGCACCTAACGAAACTCCGCCTCTCGGAGGTTCTGCTCACCCACGCAGACTTCGTCTCTATTTCAGCCTCGTGCCCGGCTCTAGAGGTCCTTAGTGTGCACTACTGTGGCCTCTTGAACGATTTCACGGTTTTGGATGCAGCAAATAACTTTTATTTTAATGTTGGGTTCCCAAATGCTAAGGAAATAGACGTATCGGAACCTGATGCTCGGCAGCCTTGGTGCTTCGGAGCTCGACTTGCTAAATTTTTGCTACGATGGAGTAACAAAATTGTAAGACTGAAGCTGGAGTTCAAGAATTCAGAAATTGACCCTCGAGATGATGTTGAAGGCAAGGTCCTAGTTGGTATGTTGGGTCAAAAATGTGAGTTAGAATTTCTTGAATTCATATCACCACCGTTTCTGAGCCCAAACTGTGTCAAGAGTTTGCTCGAAGTGTGCCCGAAATTAACGCATATTGGTAAAAGATGCTCTTGGCCTTTTGGTTACGAATTATCCTATAATATTCCTCCTCAAATTGATTTCATTTGAATGTGTTTACGGTAATAATTTTTTTCTCAGGCAAAATAACATGAAACATCATTGTCCTTAGCTTACTTTTTTCATGAGTTGCAACAGATATTCAGAACACTTTTTTTTAATCTAATGATTCAAAATAAGATATTGTTGTTTTAAATGCGAATGTTCGAGCCAATTCTCAAAAAACGAGTCACTTACGCCTTGCCAATTTATATATTTTGGAAAATCCCTATGAATATTAGTGAGAGAAGACATGGGCCACAAAACTCGACTTTAAGCAACAAGTAGCGATACATTGCAATCCTAAAAAGTAAAAAATAATTAATAGGTAAAAATTAGGGGTGATGTCGTTTTACTGCGGCTACAGTATTCTTTGTTAGAAGAAGATTTTACAAAGCGTACAAATAGCAGATCGTATTGCCGCAGAAATTTTAAATTGATCTATTAACTGTACATACTACTCAACTGTGTGCTTAAGGTTGTGAAACACCTAATAAGGTGTGTAGCCATATCATGGTATGAATACATTGAGAGGATTATGGACATGTAATGATGAAAATATGAAACGAGTCGGGGCGATCAGTCGTACCAGAAATAAATTTCATCAGTACATGAGCAATGGTGTTACAAGTCTCAGCTGTTAATTGTTTTAAAATGGGTTACTTATGGGCCATTTCACGTTGAAGTTCACGTTCTTACTAGAAATAAAATCTAGAAACTAAAGAATATTGGCTGGTGAAATTGTCAGGCTCTGATGCCTCCAGCCGGAGAAAACGCTGTCTTCTGGCACAAAAATAGTGTCCACCAACACTGAGTAGACAATCTCCAGTATTATAAAGCGCCAAGTTAAGTGTAAGCCAGAATTTCAGGGAGACACGAAGCTATAAGCTACCATACATATTGAGTTTTTTGTTAGAATTAATTTTCTTGCCTAATTTTTTTGGCAATACCAAGCTTAGGTTTTATTTTTGCAACTACGATAACTTTGGTGGCGTATAATGATAGCACTAAACGTGTAAAATATCTTATCAACTTGATAGGCATTTTAATGAATTGACACATTTTTAAAGCGTCCTTTTACATGCGTTAAGACGAATTTGTCTGTGTGTAAAGATTGATATCTGGAGGGGACTATTATTTCTCCTACATTTTTACTATAGAAATCCAAAATGCTTGGGGCTCAGGGGCTTGTAGGCGTCACCTCGCGAGTGGATTGTCCAGCTCATTCCTGTTACCATATTCTATTTTATTCTGCTACACTGATGTAACAAATGACCACCTTGGTTACGAAAATATAACACCTGCCTCCATAATAGGATGAAACTCTCTTTATTAATGAAAAATGGGTAAATTGGAACAAAATGGATACCTTAGATGAACAAAAGTAGATAGACAAAAAATAAATGTCAATTTTATGCAAAATTTGAAAGAAGTGCTGTGATGAGTATTGAATGTTAGGCTTAAATGCCGTAGATTTGTGTAAGCTGCTATGTAGTTAAATGTTTGGTTGAAACACCGTAGAGTTTTGAGATAGATTCCAATAATGGATATTCTGTTTTCCTCTCGTGTATACGAGCACAAACATGTAATTAGCCCTGAACGAGCATACAGTGAGCTTTAAATTGGAGTTATAATTTTTGCAGAGTGTTTCAGTTGAATCATGGCCATGTTCTTGCAAATTGTTACTAAAATGTCATTAGAGCGAACTTTCATTCTTCTGAGACTGAACGCGTGCCACCACAGTGCTGCGGCATCACCCACTATGGTGATTATCGCTCACTATGGTGATGATCACTCACTTTGGGGATTATCACACACTATGGTGACTAACACTCATTATGGTGATTATCACTCACAATGGTGATTATCACCCACTGTGGTGATTATCACCCACTATAGTGATTATCAACCACCATGGTGATTATGACCAACTATGGTGGTTATCACAGTGGATGCACAAGAGGAATACGAAACTTGTGCAAATCATTTTAATCGTCCCTGTTAGAAAATTTTACACCAGTTTTGCGACCAAAATTAGAGAAAATGTTCGGATTAAAAACTGAAACGCTATAAGTTTAATTGTGTGCCGCCCTTCGTGTATTCGTGTACCGAGCCACATAAAAGCGCTTGTTGTGTATGAGTAATCGCACTTTGACTGAGCTC
>JACJUY010010913.1:8900-21749 GCA_014220935.1 Platorchestia sp. MABIK
TTTTCTTCCGAAGAATCTTTCCAAGTTCTTTATATCTCATGTATAAAGTACTGTTCGACCTATTTTCTTCATATTCCCGCAAGTAACTTTTCTCAACTCTGCTCAGTTCTTTGATTTCGTTAGTGATCCACACAGTGCGTTTTGGCTTAGTTTTTTTGGTGATATAAGGTGCGCATTCATCGAGGGCTGCTGTAAAGTTCTCGTTAAAAATAAAAACTTGAATGTCCACATCGTCAGATTGCATCATACTTTGAAATTCAGTGAATCTGCTTAGGAGTTTTTCATGAAATAGTTCCGGTGAAAATTGACTTTTTAAGCGGTAAGTCAGGAAACGATAGTTTTGTCTTTCCTTTGTAATATTAATTTGACATTCTACAAAGTGGTGATCGGCAACAGAGGGTGATATAACTGTACTAAATATAGCCGTAGGTTTATTTGTGATTGCCAGATCGAGGAGAATTTTAGAGACTCTTGTAATGCGAGTCGGTTCTTTAACCATTTGTGAGAGGTTTAGTTTGTACAGCAGTCTGCTAAGCTGATTTTTTTCATCCGTTAAGTCAATATTAAAATCGCCCAAGGCAAAGAATGACTTTTTTGTAGCTAGAATTTCTTTTAAAATTTTCTCAATGAACTCTAGTGTTGTAGGTAGAGAAGCCGATGGGTGCCTGTAAAGGCTGCCGGTTATAATGGATTTATGTTTTTTTTTGTACTTTAAGCCAAACCATTTCTATGCCTTCGCACACTTCATTTGTTAAAAGTAAAGACGATGAATAAATTTCTTTCACGAAAATACAAGATCCACTACCTTTGCAACTTCTAACGCCATCACAGCGGTACAGCACGTAATGGGGAATAATGAAAAACGAGCTCTGGGTTCGCGAATCAAACCATGTCTCGGAAACACATAAGATGTCAATGTCTTCTGTGACCAACATTACTCTAATGTCATCCAGCTTACTATGAGGCTACGAGCGTTGATATGTTTAATTTTGATATTTGCTATTTTATGGCGATTATTAGCGGCGTCAAAGTGATTTTTTGGTAGGGACTGTTTCGGGGATTCGTTGATCTTATCATTGTTGCCCAGAGAGTCAAGTCTAGCGTCAGGTACATTTGAGCGACTGCTATTCAACTGGACAACAGTATTTTGTCATGAAAATAATGTGATATCAGTCTTGTTTTTGTCTTGCTCAACAAGGGTACTGTAGTGGTCATTTTTTCGATGAAGAAATAGCGGAGGGTTATTAGTAAATAATTCTGGTGAGGGTTCGACTACTGTTCTCCAAACACCATTGCATTGTTCATCGAAGATGAAAATTCTTTCACCAGTCACATTTGATATGATTTGTGGTATTAGGTCTCCGGCATCATGATCAAAATGTTTTTCGTCAATGTATTTACTTATAAGCCTAGGTAGGTCACCGCTTTTCTTGTCAAGGAAATTTACATATTTGTTTTCATTTGCTGTGCTCTCTGTTTTGATTGCTGCTTTTAAGGAATTGTAATTCCATTTTAAAAACGATCGTGTGTTAAGCTGGTGAGTTACTGCATGAAGGAGGCAGTGCCCATCGGCCATGGTAGGAAGCAGCTTTATTTTAAATGATCGTTTAAATTCATCCATTGTGGTACTGGCGGGTGAGCACATGGAGTTTGGGTTATATTTAGGCTGGCTTTCAGCGTTGTTAGACAGGAGTTTTTTGGATTTCTCGTAATCCTGGTTTTGAATTAGCAGGTTGTGGCCAATTTTGGTTGTGGGAGCGACTGAGAAATGAGGGGCGCTCTTGTCTTTTCCATTTTCTTGGTGGTGGTTCTGTATGCGGTTGGGCTGTGAATTTTCCATCAAATTTCGACTGAGATTTTGCTTTAATTTTTCTCTTCGTATTGGTTTCACTGCTTCCGAGTACGTGGTTGGATGTTGATGATTTGTACTCGTTTGTGAGAAAGGTATGTCGCTCGCTGTGTTCGTGTCAGATAATAACGAAAACCTTTTTTTTGTAGGTACTGTGCAGTATTCAGAGATGCGAAGGAGGAAAATGTTCATCATCAGTAGGCAAACAATGGTTAGGGTTGCTAGAGATTTCTCTTGAAAAGTGAGCAATCGAGTGGAATTTTTCAATTCATTTTGGTGTTTTCCGTTGATGTTGGAACATTCAGTTTTGTCATTCAAGCCATTGGAGTTCATGAAACACGAGCTAGATTGTGAAGTGAGTTTTAGACTCGATCTAAGAGCAATCTGTTGAAGAAAATGGTGTGTTTCTTCTCTGGTACTAGGCCAAGTACGAATATCGTTGGAAGTTATGAGATCAGTTGCGCCATTTGTTCGGAGCGGAGTCAATCTAATACCTTTTTTTCGCACAAATTTAGCGCCTGATACAATTGCTTACCGCTACACGCACTTACAACATAAATACGAGCTAGGGCATTCTTAGACAAGATACGTTCTTTAATTTTAGTAATGTTAGGTCGTAAGAAGCTTAAATCTCTCAAGCAAATGATGTAGTTGGTAAATTGAGGCATTTGTCCAATTGCGTCAAGAAGGTCATCAATACGGCCGGAAATTACTGTTCGAATTTTACACGTAGTGTCAATGTCACTCCTTACGACTGTCGTGAGAATTTTATCTCCCACAAGAAATGTATCAAAAGGTTTTGTGCAATTTTAGTCAAAAGAATGGCTTGCATAGGACGGGATCTTTGGCGTAAAATCGAAAGTACTCACATGCGAGTTCAATTTGAAAAGTTGCTCTGTAATGAGCCTAATATTTGAAGAGGTGGAAGATATCGAAAGTGGACTTGGAGGCGTCCACTGTTTTGACATTTTAGTTAAGTATGCTGCAGTGAGAGACAGGTTATTATTTACCTGATGAATAATATTAGACGTAGAAATTTGAAGTGGGTGCAAGTTGCTTGATGCAATATTCAGGTAATCATGATCGCTACAATTATTAATATTAGAACCGCTAATATTAGGCTCATTCATCTCATCATTCCCAGCAGCTCCTGACAAATTCACATTTTTACCCATCGGAACACGTGAAATTATTGGTGACTCTTTCGCTGATGTATCTTCTCCAGGATTGTTTGAACAGTGAAGTTCGGGCGCAGGGACTTCTTCCTTGCTCTTGCGGGGATCTGTTGCGAGTACGTGCGTTGCAGGCGTTGAGACTTGATTGTTACAAGCAGCGCTTGGGAGATTTTCGTCGGAGACGGGCGACTCCGCTGCTCGACTCTCTGTCGATTCTCTGTCGGTCGGCACCGGTGGTGCTTTGGGAGTTTCGGTGCATTCGTTGACGTCATACTGCTTCTCTGTCGGAGTTGTTGTAGTTCCTGTGAGCGGTTTAGGCTTTTGAACATGTAATTTTACGCGTGAGAATTTTGGTGGTTTTTGCTTTCGTTTTGTGAAGCGTTCAGATATATTTCGTTTTTTGGGGTTGGAGTTTTCAGGCAGCGCTGTTGTGAGGGATATTATTTCTCCAGATAAAGCTGCCTTCCGAGTAGCTGAACGAGTTGCGTATGAATACATAATGAAATTGTATTGGATGAATGAAAAAGGAGGGCTTCGGTAAAAAGATAATTATTGCATGTTTTAATTTGTTTGGGAAGTAACCCGCTGAAAGGGCGTTGTTAAATATGTACAGAAGGTACTGGAGCATGTTTTGCGGTAAGTGTTTAAGGTGGTGAGTGGTTATTTTAGTTGGTCCTGGAGCTTTTTGGGAGAACGTCCGGAGTGCGTTATTGAGTTCGTCGATTGTGATGGCTGGGAAGTGGAAATTGTGTGGGCGGGAAGTATCTCCTGTCTCGTGTGGTTCGTTTTGGGGAGCGATGTCGTTCATTCGTGTTTCTATGGTGCGTATGTGTTCAGCGTCGAAATTATTGTTAGGGTCATCAATACCTAAGTATATGTTTGACCAGTGTAGTCGGAACAAAGGCTCTTTGGATTGTGGTGAGTGAGAGTAGATGCCGTCTTCTTTGATGTAGGGGGTGCTTTGTTTTTTGTTGTTTCCTGACATACGTTTGATGGAGGACCAAAATTGTGTAGGGTTGTCCATCTTTTTATGTTAGCGATAGTGTTATTCCATGTCTCCGAATAAATGCGTTGGTAGGCAGTTCTTATCTGTTGTCTGAGGCTGAGGAGTTCTCTGTATAGGTGTGGTGAGTGGTCGTGTCGCTGGAGGTAGTCGTAGATGTGTTTGTGTCTCGCTTGCAGGACGAATGTTGCATGAGTGGGTTTGATGCCTGGGGTGGTTCTGTGTGTGATAGTTGGGATAGATTGATTGGAGGCTTCGTTTATGTGGGATTCCCATGTGATTAGGTGATTGTCTATGTCCTCTATTGTAGGATTTAAGTCTTGCGTATTATGTGTTCGGCGAGAAGATTGGGATACAGTTCCCAGTTGCGTTGTGGAAGGAGGGTCGTGGGCGGATGGAAATTCGTATGGGGTTGGCGGATATTGTAGCTAAGATGGGAATGTGATCGGAGGGTGTTAGTGGACCTGGTTCGAGTATGATGTTGTGGAATGTTTGCGTGTTTGTTAGTACGATATCTGTACTGGTGGAAGCACGGTGGGTGATTATCGTGGGGAAATTAAGGCCGATGTGGAGACATTTATTCCTGTTTATTAGTGAGCGTATTTGTCTCCCTTTCCAATTTGAGTACGTGTATCCAAGAGTGGGGTGTGTGGCATTCATGTCGGCTAGGAGATAGGTTGGGTGTTTTCGTATAAAAAGCGTGTGCATGTCTATGTAGTTGATGTAATCAATGCGAGGAGGTAGGTAGGTTGTGGCGAGTGTGATTGGGCCTTGTGGTGTTTCTACTGTGATGGCCAACATATCGTGGAAGGTATCGTGCAGCTTGAATGGGAGGTCTTTTCGGATTGCTATTACTGCGCCAGCGTTGTTACCGTGTGCACTGTAATGTAGGTTCCACCTCAACCTATCTGTGAAGACATTGCTCGTGACGTGTCATTTGGTGGTGGTACCATAACGGGTGACAATGTGGCGCTAGGACCTTTGCCTTGTTGAACATGTATTTAACCCTACTCTTTATTTTTTTCCAGTAATTTCAATTGTCAATAATTAACTGTTTAACTAAAAAGTGAATTGTCAAACAAAACTGAAGAAATTTCGGTATGTAGGAACTGTGGCTGAGGTAAGTGGATCATGTACATATATCTGTGTTCAGCCAAGTTCCGGTTTTTGCAGTAGTTAGGATTCTGTTGTATGCGTGACTTGCTAGGTTAGTTAGTGAACTTTATTAAACTTCTGTGAATAAACTCCCTTCATCGTTGTTCAGTTGATAAACTATATTTTTCTTATTTTCATTATTCAATATGTGTATTACCGCTGAAGTGGAAACATTCAGTAGATGCTTAGTTACTTAGTTATCAAAATCCGTGTGTATCGGTCTTTGTGCTGAATTCAACCAAATTATTTATTTCAATTATTGTGTTTCTTATTTCAATATTATATGCTATTTTTCACTCTTGTATTGCGTTTTATAACTTGCCTTGTCCGTCAATTATTGTTGTTTTTGCTAATTAGTGCTCTTGTGTTTTGGCCCTTTAGGAAGCAAAATGTATTTTGTTTTATTTTTACCTTGGTTGTCTTTTGCTTCCAGCTGATGTACCAAATCCCTGTGTTCCCGCCCACGCTCCATTTCTTGGGCTTTCCGAACCACTCTAGTTTCGTTGTTTCCTGTTTTTTCATATTTTCTTCACTTCTAGTTTTGATTCCGTACTCCCCTTGTATAATTTACGCTGATTATCTGCGTTTCAATAATAAATACGCATGTAAGATTCTCTTTATTCTCCTTTATGTTCTTAGAAGTCCTCTGGTAATTGAGAGAGCTATTCCCTTTTCCCTAATTCGGCACCCGCTAACAGCGTGATTTTCATTTGCTTTGTTTGTGGTATATGTATGATAGTTCCAAATTTTGATGGGAGTGTCGTTTTGTATGCAGTGCGAGTTTAGTAGAATTATGTGTGGGTTGAATTGACGGTAGATGTTGCATAGTGCGATTTTGTTGTTTTGCCAGTGTTGGACGTTGTGTTGGATAACAGTCAGTGTGCTATTCATAGTGTGTGTATCCATTATGTAGTCGAGTGTTTGGGTTTCTTGTGGGGGGCGCTATGTTTTGAGCATTTGTCCATCTCTATGAATTGATCGTGTATGATTGAAGTTATACGCGTGCCTTCAATGAGGTAGCAGTGGTCAACGATTTCTTGCCAGATGACGTCCGGGCTTCCATGCGCGACAGCGATTTTGAGGCCAGGAGGGTTGTTGGTCAGTTCCTCTATTATCTGTTCATTGGTGGGCTTGCTTGGAATTGACTGTGTGTTCATGTCGCTGCAGAAGAGGGAAATCTGGATTGTGTCATCATGTGAGAGGGATTCTTCCGAGGAGGTTTGTCTTTTTTTTCCGTTGTTTGGTTTTATTCTTCTTGGGCTGCGTTCTCCAATTTTCAGTCAGGTTGTCGTCGCTGGATTCGTCTTGGGTTTAGTTCTCGTCTGATGTGTTGTTGTCTAGGTCCATTTCATCATCGTTAGAGTTTGTCCTTTCCTGTTGGGCAGAAGCCTCCGTTGTGCTTGCTGGGGGCTGCTTGTTGGGTTCGAGGAAAATGTTGAAAAGTTTTTGTGAGTCACGGTCGGGGAACTTGGTGTCTATGTCGAAGTTGCTTTTGAGTGATTTTGACAATATTGTTCCGAAATCTTCTTTTTGGGTGAGGTTGGCAATATGAGCTTCTATGATGATGGCGGCTAGTTTTATGTGTACTTGGCTGGTGAGTGTAAGTGCTTGTTCTGTCTTTGTTGTTTGTCAAATGGCCGTTTTTGCAATTTCAATGTATGTGCTCTTCGATTTGTTTGCTTCTTGTTGTTGGAGTTCTTCGTTCTTTTTCCGAATAGCGTCTTTCCAGTAGCGGCAGGATGCTGCGAGTGTGCGGTGGTTTCCTTCGCAGTTTAGGCACTTCTTGTAGGTGGCATCACAGTGCTGGTAGGTGTGGTCATGTGAGGCGCATTCAGAGCAGCGCGGTGTCGTGACAGTGCATTGGTGAGTAGAGTGGTCCTCAAATTTATAGCATCGGAAGCAGATCTGTGGGTGTGTGTATTTTTCGGGTTTCAATTGTGATGGGGTAATCTTTGTGTTGAACATGAGAAGGTCGTTCTGGAGAGCGCGTTGTGTCATGAAAGTGTCGGTGAAGGTTACTTTGATCACGTGAGTGTAGTGCATAATTTTGTTGACGTCAAGGATTTCCACTCATGGTTGCAGTCGTGTTATTTCTTGCTGGATTTCAATCGGTGAGAGTTGGCCAATGCTGCTGTCCAGTTGTCTTATGAAGATGGTTCTTTTGGCTCGAAGGTCTGGGGGGATGATGGGTTTGAGGTTTATCTTGCGGAAGTGTTCAGTGGCTTTGTCCGAGGTCAGTTTGTCAATGGCGGTTATGTCGTCAGTTATGGCGTAGTATCCAGTTGAGTTGTCGGTGAGACGTATGAGGGGAGCGTCCAAGTGTTTGAAAGTAGTTTCAAAGATTTTTTGTCGGTCTGTAGGTTGTCTAAGATCGATTTTGCGGAGTTGGATTTTGTAGGTAGTGTTTGATTTTTTGGCGGCTTGTGCTGGGTTGGCTGTGAGGGTTTGGTTGATCGTTCGTGGGTGGGTGTTATTGTCAGAGGCTAGGTTGGTGCGTGTGGGGTTGTATTGTGTGCTAGTACTTTGAAGGGTATTGTTTAATCTTGGTTGGATTGGGGTTGGTAGTTGGCTGCGAGTGATTTGGCTCGAGCCGGCTCTCCCTGAGCCTCGTCCTCCCTGACGGGAGGACATAGTGGTGAAGGTGTTGCTCGTAGGTGCTAGTGTATTTTGTTTTCAGGTGTCGGATTATCCGTCAGGTGTCGGATTATCCGGAAGGTGGCTGGTGCCCTACTTGTACCCTCTCCCCCCTACTCTAATGGGGTTTTCCCAGATGGTCTGGGGCCTTTCGGTACGCCAGTCTCTACTACCTTCCGGCGACACTTTGCGATCGATAATAAGATTAGAGAGCAAATGAGCAAGAAAAGAACTCACAACTCGGTTCGCGGTCGGAAGGCAAGGCTCGTCAAGCGGGGTAAGGACTCTTCTGAAGTTGTGCAATCTTGGTCGTTGCTGAGTATTCGATGGTTGTTCGTTAGTTTCACTGGTGAACTGCTGTAGACTATTCGAACATTTTGAAGTTGGTAGACTATTCGAACATCTTCTGCTGAAGTCCGACTGTTGTTATCGTCTGCTGCAATCTGCTGACCTGCGCTTGCCCGTAGCTCTTTATTTAGTGCTTGGCGCGGTCTCTCCGCGCCAAACTAGCTCTCTGATTGGGGGCGCACGGTCGCGTGTTGACGCTGTCCAGGCTGAGCTAAACTTATGTGGGTGTCAAGAGATGTCGCCTGGTTGCTCGAAGATGGCAGCTTGGTGCGGCACTTCCGCGTCAGACGACACTTCAGGCATGTTCCGGCTGCGCGAGGTGACGCTTCTAAGCTTGTGTGGTGGTGTTTGCGCACAGCTTGTTGAGACCACCACAGGTCCCTCTGATTTTCCGTTATGTCAACATGTATTGAGTCATAATCTTTAAATACATATTTGAAAATGTACTTTACTGAAGCAATGGAGGAACAAATTTTAATGTTGAGATTGAACGAATTTTGTTAAATTTCAGTAACTAATGTTCCATTAACAGAATTTCTTGTTCTTACAGCTGTAGCTTGCGCAGAACCAATGACATAAAGTTGTGAAAATTGCCTGTCGACTACCATTTGGATGCAAATGGGATGTTCTATGGTATATTTGACCATGAACTCTAACTGAACATGGTCCTCTACTATTCGGTTGCACAGCCTTAGTTCTCATTGATGCAAACGACACTGAAAGAAAGAAAAGAAAGGGAAAAACCGTTAGCATTATAGTTCCTTATATTTTCTTTAAATGTGAGTAATGAGGATCTGCAAGGTTTGATAGGAGCTATCTGAGGTAAGCTAGGTGGGACTTCTCTTCTTGACAGAGGAATAACCTCTTTGTGGCAACAGCTGTTGAATAATCCATCGGAAGGCTATTTTTCGGAAAATTCTTGGCTTGATCTTTTGAACAAAGGACGTTCATTTCACCACAAAAATGAATAACAGTATCAGTATCATTGTGAGTATTATTGTTGACTCCTTAAAACATGTCTTTGCGCTCTATCATTTCTCTTAGCATTTCTGTTTGGATCACATGTTCAGTCGGACATTTCTCTGCGGCACATTCTCATTTTGACGAAATAATGTCACTCTCTCTTGCATATTTTGAAGTCTGAAAAGTTGTTCGTCTTCGCTCTCTTCTTCGATTCTTTATCGCATTTCTTCCCTTCTCTGATCTCTTTTTTCTTAATTTTCTTGTTCAAGTCTTGGTTGTGCACGGTAACGTAGATCTTCTATTCTTTGATTTCTGTCTTCCTTACCTTTTTGTTCAATTCTTTGTTGTGTACGTTGCCGCTGATCTGCTATTCTGCGAGCTTTCGCTGCATCACTCTTCTTTCGTTTTTCACTCATAGTAAAAAACGAAAGAAGAAAAGAGTGTTTTATTGTTGTTCTTTTAATGTTAGTGTTTTTTTCAATGTTCTTAGATTGCAACTTGATTTCCCGTAAAATTATGTTAGAAAATTAGAAACTAGTTTATTTTTTCGTTTTTTTTCGATTACACTTAACAGTACAGCTGTCATTTCGATGTAGCGGAAGAAGAATTGTTCATTATTTTTATCATTTTTTCTCATATTCATTTTCTATACGTATAAATGTATGTGTGTGCATGTGGGTATTCATGTGTGTATTTATGTATACACACGCACTCATACATATACATATATGGATGTACATGTACTGTGTGTGATCAAAAGCACCCGGACACCCCCTAAAACATAGGTTTTTCATTTTGGGTGCATTGTGCTGCCATTTACTGCCAGGTATTCCATATCAGCAACCTCAGTAGTCATAAGACATCGTGGGAGAGTACAATGGGGCGCTCCACGGAACTCACGGACTTCGAACGTAGTCAGGTGATTGGGTGTCACTTGTGTCAGAAGTCTGTACGCGAGATTTCCCCACTCCTAAACATCCGTAGGTCCACTGTTTCTGATGTGATAGTGGTTTGGAAACGTGAAGAGACACGTACAGCACAAACGCGTACAGGTCGACCTGGTCTGTTGACTGATGAAGACCGCCGAGAGTTGAAGAGGGTCGAAAAGTGTAATAAGTGTAGTAGGCAGTCATCTATCGAGGCCACACAGGAATTTCAAACTGCATCAGGATCCATTCCAAGTACTATGACAGTCAGACGGGAGAAGAGAAAACTTGAATTTCATGGTCGAGCTGCTGCTCAGAAGCCACACATCACGCAGGTGAAAGCCAAACGATGCCTCGCTTGGTGTAAGGAGCGTAAACATTGGACGATTGAACAGTGGAAGAATGTGGTGTGGAGTGGCGAATCACGGTACACAATGGGGCGATCCGATGGCTGGGTGTGGGTATGGCGAATGCCCGGTGAACATCATAAGTCAGCGTGTGCAGTGCCAACAGTAAAATTCGGAGAGAGTGGTGTTTTGGTGTAGTCGTGTTTTCATGAAGGAGGCTCGCACCCCTTGTTGTCTTGCATGGCACTATCACAGCAAATGCCTACATTGATGTTTTAAGTGCCTTCTTGCTTCTGACTGTTGATGAGAAATTCGAGGATGGCGATTGCATCTTTCAACACGATTGAGCACCTGTTCATACTACATGGCCTGTGACGGAGTGTTCACACAATAATAACATCCCTGTAATGGGCTGGCCTGTACAGAGTCCTGACTTGAATCCCATCGAATACCTTTGGGATGTTTTGGAACGCCGACTTCGTGTCAGGCCTCACCGACCAACACCGATACCTCTCCTCAGGGCAGCACTCCGTGAAGAATGGGCTGCCATTCTCCAAAAACCTTCCAGTACCTGATTGAAAGTATGCCTGCGTGAGTGGAAGCTGTCATCAAGGCGAAGGGTGGGCCAACACTCTATTGAATTCCAGCATTACCGATGGAGGGTGCCACGAAGAACTGCTAAGTCATTTTCAACTAGGTATCGGGATACTTTTGATCACATAGAGTGTATCTATACATACCTACATTTTTATCTTTCTTTCTTGGGTAAAAAACTAAACCTCAAGGCCCATTACATTTCACTTAATGCTCTGGAACCAGTTAACACTAAACCATTTTTTCAGAAACAACTCGATGGTCCAGTAAATGAATTTATTGCACTTGCTAACTGCTTTAAAAATAGATCCATCACTACCCCAGGGGAACACACATGAAATAAAGCGTAATTTGAACAAACAATTGGTGAAAAACTATCTTTCTGTCCGTACGATGAACAAGGTGTGAATTTCATTCTGTATGTAAATTTATTTACATGTTTCTAGATGTGCGTGTTGCGCGATGTTTTTTATAAATTACATTTTAACTAACCTTTTCTCACTACTTGAGAATCATTTAAGACGGTGTTTCAGTCAGCTTCGGCAAAGCGTTTTTTGTCTTTTCTTATATCGCTGCAATTAATAATTAAGGAATTCCGATGAATTCTCTAGTAGTATTTAAATTATTTACAGGTTGGCAGCCATCTTTTTGGGTGTAAAATATCCAATAGATTATATACCGACTGTTACTCTTAATAACATAATTAGCCCCGACACGTCTATAGTACGCCTCGTTTGGTTGTCTTATCAATTAAGGACCTAAATTTATACTAGGACATTTTTATAATCCAGCATGGTATAAATCTCATGTATTTACTGTTTTGAAAATGACCGTTTTTTTTGTGCTAGTATTAGTAGCATAGAAATATAAATTCGTAGCACGGTAGAAAACACTTTTTCCGTGTCCCTTGATTGGCATACTAATTGATACGTAGGAGTAAAAACATAGTTCTGAATGTCAACCTCGTTGCCTAGACGCAGAATTATTTTGATCTATCCGATAAAAAGACTTGCTTATATCGCAAGTCCCTGAGCTCGTATTTCAATGTACAGTAAGTGTGCACTAAAAAGTGTTTTTTGAACAATGCCTCGTCACTGAAATGATATCGTCTTTTCTCATTATAGTTTCATATATTATCAAACCTAGATTAAGCACCAACAGGAATACATTGCCCTTAATAATTTTTTTCGACTAGTTACATGGGCGTTACAATACTCATGTGTGTGTATAAACTAAGGATCCTCACTTTAAGATATTTTAAAAAACCATTGATGGGCCTTTTGAATCATCTTTATTGGAAATAAAGTGTTTTTATTTTCTTTCTTTCTTTTTCCTGTGACGAATACATCAAACCTCATATTCGCTCATCCACCAAGCCGAACGTTGCTCATAATTAAGTACGAGTAGGTCGACCATCTCAATTCAACAACCCCTGACTAGGCTATTGTACTCCTCGTATGGCTCATCAATTATGGACCTTTATAACGCGAAAAAATTTAAAATCCAATGTGTCTTAATCCCCATCCTCTGTTCTTCCTGTCTCACATCTCCACCCTCATTGCTGCTATTTTCCTCAGACTCCCTATCGTCATTTAATAGCTTAAGGATGTCTAACACAAGCGAGAATACGCTATCTTTACCTGCACAATGTGTGCGAAAATCGAGAAAGAAAAAGAAATAGTTTATTTCCAATGAAGATAATTCAAAAAGTACATCATTGGCTTGTAGTGAAATATCTTATATCTTACAATTATGCAATGTGTTGCTAGGCTAGTTTGAGGAAAAAGCTGCGACAGATCGTTGGAATGTCAGACCGTTATGCCGGTGCGCGTAGGCGTGAGAACGAGCCTAGAAG
>JACJUY010010914.1:13276-23345 GCA_014220935.1 Platorchestia sp. MABIK
GAGCAGCTCCAGCTCCAGCTCCAGCAGGAGCAGCTCCAGCTCCAGCTCCAGCAGGAGCAGCTCCAGCTCCAGCAGGAGCAGCTCCAGCTCCAGCAGGAGCAGCTCCAGCTCCAGCAGGAGCAGCTCCAGCTCCAGCAGGAGCAGCTCCAGCAGGAGCAGCTCCAGCAGGAACAGCTCCAGCTCCAGCAGGTGCAGCTCCAGCTCCAGCAGGTGCAGCTCCAGCTCCAGCAGGTGCAGCTCCAGCTCCAGCAGGTGCCGCTCCGGCTCCAGCAGGAGCAGCTCCGGCTCCAGCAGGAGCAGCTCCGGCTCCAGCAGGAGCAGCTCCGGCTCCAGCAGGAGCAGCCCCAGCTCCAGCAGGAGCAGCTCCAGCTCCAGCAGGAGCAGCTCCATGTCCAGCAGGAGCAGGAGCAGCTCCAGCTCCAGCAAGAGCAGCTCCAGCTGCAGCAGGAGCAGGAGCAGCTGCAGCAGGAGCAGGAGCAGCTGCAGCAGGAGCAGTTTCAGCTGCAGCAGGAGCAGTTTCAGCTGCAGCAGGAGCAGCTCCAGCAGGAGCAGCTGCAGCAGGAGCAGCTGCAGCAGGAGCAGCTCCAGCTGCAACAGGAGCAGCTCCAGCTCCAGCAGGAGCAGCTCCAGCTCCAGCAGGAGCAGCTCCAGCTCCAGCAGGAGCAGCTCCAGCAGGAGCAGCTGCAGCAGGAGCAGCTCCAGCTGCAGCAGGAGCAGCTCCAGCTCCAGCAGGAGCAGCTTCAGCTCCAGCAGGAGCAGCTCCAGCTCCAGCAGGAGCAGCTCCAGCTCCAGCAGGAGCAGCCCCAGCTCCAGCAATAGCAGCTCCAGCTCCAGCAGGAGCAGCTCCAGCAGGAGCAGCTCCAGCAGGAGCAGCTCCAGCTCCAGCAGGCGCAGCTCCAGCTCCAGCAGGCGCAGCTCCAGCTCCAGCAGGAGCAGCTCCAGCTCCAGCAGGAGCAGCTCCAGCTGCAGCAGGAGCAGCTCCAGCTGCAGCAGAGCAGCTGCAGCAGGAGCAGCTGCAGCAGGAGCAGCTGCAGCAGGAGCAGCTGCAGCGGCAGCCGTAGCAGCAGGAGCAGCTGCAGCGGCAGCCGTAGCAGCAGGAGCAGCTGCAGCGGCAGCCGTAGCAGCAGGAGCAGCTGCAGCGGCAGCCGTAGCAGCAGGAGCAGCTGCAGCGGCAGCCGTAGCAGCAGGAGCGGCTGCAGCGGAAGCCGTAGCAGCAGTAGCAGCTGCAGCTGTATCGTGTCCACCACCAACAGCAGGCACAGCCACACAGCAGTACGCAGTGTACCCACCACCAACACGGCCCCCAATACTCGGCAGCCCAACATCAGGACATCGCACCCTCATCTCCATACCGTATGGGGCCGTCGTCCTTTCTCTCTTCTGAACGCATTTTTAGCGTTTAGGGAGGCTTAAACTAACATCTAATCCAATCTAACCAGGACGCCACATCCACCCTCCACTCACCGCCATGCGGCAGGAGCTGCGCCAGCGTGTAGTCGTCAGGAGGCTCCTCTATGCCGTGCTTCTCCATGGCCGCCTTCACGACGCTCGCTGTGCGCTCGTTGTTGCTCACCATCACGCTCTTGTACAGGTTGACGCCTGCAAACGTGCCCAGGTTAGACGGTGTGAGAAGGGTGATGAGTAAACAGTGGTAATCAAATTAACGTAGCTGGTTTTAAAGTCCAATTCAGAGTTTTGATTTTGGTGAACAAAAGGGGCAGATTCCACTCAATTATGAAAAAAATTTGGACGTGCTCTTTAATAACACAGCTAGTGAGAACTGTTGCACAACGTTTATACAATTCAATGAATAGAGTTGCTGAATACTTCTTGATTACCATTTCTATTGTGAGGTTGAAATCAACACACAGTTTCGGACTCGTTCAACAGAAGCGTCTTGAACGTGAAACTTTACAGGAATGTACTCGGGGTACATGTAAAAGTTTCGAGCTGCTCAGCTATGTATCTGACATGACACAGATGTAGTTCCCGCTCGAGAGACTTTGGGTAGAAATGCCAACAATTTTGTGACGCCAAGCCGTCACGGATCAGATATTGTAAGAATTCGTGGCCAGTATCATAAACACCGTATGGACTGGAACAAAATCTCTACGCTGATGGGACTGGAGAAAATTGAAATTTGCATCATAATAAAATTTGAAATTAGATTCATTAGCGTATGGAAATTCCTCTTATCTGTAATCTTTCAATAACCAACTTGACGCCTCCAAGAAACAGTGAAGGTAACGATATGACTTGATCTCGAAGTAAATAAGGAAATCACGAAAAAAAAGTTAGTCTGTCATGTAATTCTAATCGTTAAAGATTTGTACAGAGTTGAATTGAGCTCTTGTGTATTGATTTTATTTTCAATAAATGCTGAACAATTCAAAAATATCATTATTTCATAACCCATGTGGTCTTAGCAAAAAATATGCTGAAGAAACATCGGAACATCTTTTCTTTAAAAATACCATGAATATTTCAATCAGTATCTTTTAGAATGGCTAGCTGAAAAGTGTAGTTCTCCAAGTAATTGTTCGTAGAATACTAATAAATTATAATTGTTACTAACATTTTTGTGTAAGGATTTATTTTAGCAATGCACTAAATGAAAAAGTATCTTGATTTTTTAACCTCTTTAGCGTGGCTACATTACCGAACCTAAAACTCAAACATACCTTCAGTTTCTTGAGTGTTGTTCTCCAAAGACACTTTGATGATGTAGAAATCAGGTGTGATGTAGGGGTTAGAAGGAGCACTGCTCGACTTATCCATGACGGACGTTCCTCCGCCGCTGGAAGCGCTTCTGGTAGACGACAAAGTCGCGTTCATCGACATATGCCCACTAGAATTACTGAAGCTATTCTGCATGACGTTCGAGAGAGATGTGGAGGCGTTAGAAAGGGACGTATTGGAAGTCATTGAGGTATTGGAAAGAGAGTTGTGGGTGGAACAGCTCGACATCACTGCCGCTGATGGATGCGTAGATTCGTCCCCCTCCCCTGTGTGATTAAGAGGCGACTCGATCAAGTTTCCCCCCAAGTCTGGGGAGGCCAAGGGGCTGTTCTGAGCTTCATGGGATAGCCCGAGTCTGTCTTGGGTGTTGGGGGCAGAGGCGGTGGTGGCGTTGGAATGCAGGGATGCGTCCAAAGACGGTTGTGAGGAGTTGGTAGAGCTGGTCGACATCTGAGCAATGCAAAAAAATCTATTTAGTTCATTCGTTTTCCTATCAAACACTCCGTTAGGTACGAGTTACTATTTGATCACAAAGAATCTACGAAAGAAAAGACAGACGCTCAATTTTTCTCGATTTAGTTATCAAACAGTAGAGGTTCAAAATCATGCTCTGCTTAGAATTAGTTCAGTGGAAATATGCATATTTTCTTCGCAGGTAAGAGTTTTTTCGGATTTAACTCAGTAAAATTTTGCTTACGGAGAATGTCGTTTCCCACTTTTCTCTGCCATATGGCGGCTGGGACACTCAAATATCAAAAAGTGTATCGACTCCACTTTTTCAAAAAGTGTTTGAGATTTTAACCCGAGGGAAAATAGGCAGCGGTTAATCAAGCTAAGATGCAGCTTTAGTTTCATTCAGGTCTGTCCCATTTATTAAAATCTGCTACATTCGACTTGAACAACATTTTCTGTATAGATGTCTCCAAGTTCAAGATTTACGCTCTCACCACACTCAGTCAATCCAACATCAAAGTCTGTTTTGGCCGGAAAGAATTTAAAAGACCAGGATTAGAGCACATTCATCCTGAAGTGTTCCTTTAACAGGTGTGAACCTAAGCAATTTCAATTTTGTCGTGGGAAGTTTACCGAAACAATTACCATTACTTTCTGTGAGAACAATATAGGAGACAAAGAGGGCCACAACAGGCATGCGTTGCTGGTGACGTAGGTCAGAGTATTTCAGTGGCACAAAAAAGATCAAAGGTTTAGCTTTTTTATCTACATAATACCACTCTGAAATTGCTATTGGTCAGTAAATTTTATAGGCAAAATCACGATATTCCAATTAAAAGATGACAAGCTTTAGGTAGAGACAAAAGAATTAAAAAGAAATACTGACTTATATCGTCTTGTCATGACGTTTAATTTGCGTAAAACTTTTATTATAAGACGATCTTCTACAAAAGATGTTATTTTCCATGACTGAACTTTTTACGCTTGTCAGGAACTTTTATAATTTATGTCTCAATGATTTTAATTCATCATACTCGATAAATAATTTGCCGATGCATTTTATCTTGAGCTGTATGAAGTGCGTCTAAGAATGTGCTATTCGTTTTGTCGTTTTAAAAACTGTTCTCGACTATTTAATTACACTTCTCAGTCACGTCCGCTTCGGTTTGGAAGTTCCTGATCTAACATTACAGGTGATTCTATCACGTTTCTACTAAGTGCATGTGCATTCCTCAGAACGCATAACACAAAAGATTAGTTAGATGGGGCTCAGACACCAAGATATGCGGTGACCAAGTCCATGCAAATTTTGCTGGAGGCCTAGAGGCCAAACGCTGACCTTTAGATTTCCGTAGACAAATTACACCTCTGCCCGTCTACTAAATCACCTCCCCTGTTGTGCAGTAATTTCGGGTTCTTGTGCTTTTAAAACAAGCTAAAACTTCCTCTTCCTGCAATAAGAGCAACTTAAGTAGTGTGCGCCTCGTCGAGTGATCGCTTCTAATACCCAGGACCACAATGAGATTGTAAAAGTAAATCTCACAATCACACCGGGAGGTTTTTGGCAAGTCGTGCGCAGCATTCGTCGACTGGTAAGGACTGAGGAGACCAAGTTAAAATCTGGGGTGCGTATGTCAGATATGCGCAAATTCGTGATCAGAATAAGTACTGATGAGACTACTAAAGACTAATAAGACACGAATAATTGTAAAATTGAGGTCTAATAGGAACGGTAAGGACTAAAGAGACAGTGCGGAATGATGATGAAACTGAGAACTAATGCGAGCTTTAAGACTAATGGTGATACTGAAGACCAAAAAATGTGTGAGTTGACTAATCTTGTTGTAATTTTTCAAACACGGAGAATTTTGAAGGAAACGACCCACCTTCCTGAGGACGCGACTAGCGCAGCCGTCCTGCACGGGTGTGTTGTTTACCGAGTCTGTGTCGAGGAAGAATTGGCTCGTGGAGGACCCGCTCGAGGTGCTCGCAATGCTGTCGTTCTTGCGATGACCCAGCCTGAGCAAATTGCATAGCGAAAAATTAATAAAACTAGGTTCGCTGATGTCAAGCTCACTGCATAGTTATTGTAACAAAGTAGAGTGCGTTCACGGAAGAATAAAGAATCAGCGTGATAATTCGATCGTTTAAACAAATAACGTGTCTGTGTAATATTTTTTTAGTCTACGAGAAAACCTTGGTTAAAAATGGTTCTTTCATGTCTCATTTGTAAGCTAGAGGACACCGCCACCATTAGATGGGAAAAGTACAATTTTAAGTGATTATCAATTTTAGACTGTTCCATTCCCGGAACTTATCTACGAATTGATTCAGACTTGAATATCAAGTGAATTTAATTGCGGGAATAAAATCCTCCCGGCCCCGTATAAAGTGGCTATCATTGTCGCTAGTTTGGTCAAGTCAAAGTGACCGAACATAGGTATCATTAGGTACCTACTTCTTCTATAGTGGTTGGAATTGAATTACACACACACTGCTGACTGCTCGAAAATGGAAAAACAAAGTGGGGAAAAAAAGACAAAAATACTGAAGGCTTATCTGTAGCTGAGTTATACCTCTGAGGATGCCAGTCCCATAGCAGAGACAAGCCTAACTAACCTGAATCTATTGCGTATCCTAGGTATTCATTTTACTGAAAATAATCCCGAAAGTAACAACTACATTAATAATTATGTATAGCTTTACACACCTGGATGGAAAAAATTGAGCAAACCAAACGCACTAGTTGAGCAATCTATTGATGCTCCTATGTACCCTAAGGAGATCATTTTCTAAAAACTTGAAATAAATTATCAGGCCGTGAAACTGATCATTCCTTCGGGCTGCTTACATGCACGTATTTCCTGGTAATGGTTATGCAGCTCACTTTATGCACCGTTTCCCAGCAACAAAAAGATATTTTACAAGCTCTGAAGTCCGCAGAAACGTTGTTCATGTCAAACTGTATTCCCCCAGTCGATACTCACTGTGCAGCTCGCTTCTTCATCCTGTTATCTCTGACGTTATTGGCGGTCTGGCTGGCAGACTCGTTGGGTTCGATGATGCAGCTGAGCCTCCAGAGCTCCTTGTCGTCGAGCACCAGCACGGAGTCCCACCACTGGTTGAACTGAGGGTCGGGCTCCAGCTGGTATGCGCCCGCAGCGCCTTGCAGCAGGCGAATCTGAAAACCAATCATTTTCAGTAACTACGTTTTATAATTTGAACTTGCGCGCCTCGTAGCAGGCGTATCTGAAAATCAATCATTTTCAGCAACTATGGTTTATTACTTGGACTTGAGACGGCATGGAAATGAAAATCTCCTGAACTGAAAAGGAAATAGGCCAGATAAAACAGGGTAAAATAGGGAAATGTAAACGAAGAAATAGAGGATATAAGAGAACGGTAACATGAAGAAAGTTGAAATGAAATGGGAAACAATGTTTTGAATTTTTAAATCTTTTAAAGTAAGTATTTGCAACACTGCTCAAGGGCGACCGTGGGCATTGACAACATTTCAGAATGCAAGTGATTCACTCTGCTCGAAAAAATGAGCATATGCTGTGTTAGGATTAAAACAAAGTATTCTATGCAAATAACATGAAAGCATAGGAATTTATTAAACAGGTATGTTTCTTCACACGAGAGAAAAATCATATCATACTTAGAGAAGTTTCCTTGTAAATAAAGAGTGCAGTCTTACATTGGAATATTCTTTGAGCAATGAGCTTGTAAGTCTTTGACCAGGAACTCTGTCATTCTCATGCCACACTACCATTTCAAACCCTTTCGATTAAAGTTTTCTACTATTAAGCTGAGAATCAATGCTCACTTTTTATAACATTAACACTCAGTATGCAGGTCGCTATGATTCTCCTCTTCCTGTGAATATCACAGGAAAGAGAACTTCTGTCTGCGTTGTGACAGTATTCCAGGAGCAGTGGGTCGTTCTTTCTCCTTAAATTTCTAACTTTTCTCTAACGTCAAGAAACTCCCAATCAAAAATTTTCCGTTAATTCTAACTACTTAAATTAACAAATGAAATAACAAACAGTTGAATCGAAATTTCCTTTTTTGTCAATATGCTTGTAAATCAACCCAGTGACGAACTTTAAAAGAGTGTGGACTGTATTTTACCGGGCATCGCAATCGATGTACTGTGGTACCTAATTAATACTTTAATAATTTAATACGTTAATAATAATTAAAACGTTCTTGGTAGCCAAAAATTTTACCTGAGCTAAGACCTCGAATTCTTTCCTCTTCTTGTCGAAGTTGATGAGGCCGCCGTGGACCGTGTCTGGGATGGCGGTGTCGATCATCATCAGGTCCGTCAAGAATGTCCCCAAATACGGGATTGTACCGTGGTTCACAGCCTGTAAAGAAACATGAAAAAGGTAATATTTCTTTTAGATCAGCGTATACTATCCCATTCTGATTTTACTAGGCTTCAAAAACGCTAGTAAAAACTTAATTCATTGTTGTTAGCCTCGTAAGCGTATCATACAGTATTCTCTAGGTCAAATTTGTGAACATAATATACCTGGTGTTTAAAATATACCAGTGATCGAATTGAAGTTATCACATTTCTAACATCGTTAAGAAAAGAAAATTACTTCACTAGGCAAGGAGGGGAGGAGAGGTAATTGCGGTAGATGTTCTTTCTGCTACCGGGTAAATACGAACACACGTCGGGTGCGAGCTCTATCACATGCAATTTTTTTTGAAAACGGTCGGGGTGCACCATAGTTTTCAGCCAGCACCATCGAAGTGTCCGCTAGTGGTCTGCCAGGGGCTTAATGTTTCCAGAAATAAGGGTATAATTTTCCTCTAAACGTTTCGTAAACCTTACATGAGCTCCGTTGTCAATTCTAAGGTTTAAAAACTTACAAGGGGGTTGTTGGCATGCTTCTCGATGGCTTTGGGCAGATGCCTGTCGTTGGCGTGCGCAGTCTGCGCGTGCTTGGCAGTGCCCTCCCTCATCAGCAGCTCTCTTTGGTTTAGTCTGTTGTTCTCTTCACTAAAAATACGCGCCAGCTCCTCGTATACTTCACACTGCAAAAAGGACATTTACTGAACACGTATAACCAAGTTTTCGTCATCATCAACAGATTTGCCAAACCAGAAACTAGCTTTTGTCATCAATAGATTAGGCGTAGAAGAAACAAAATACGCTCAAATTTTTGGACACACTTACTGATACCCGTTTCTCGTCTGCCACTTTTTACGCGGAAATATATTGGAATGAGCAAATCAGAACTAGGTTTCCACAAGGTCCAAAAAATTGCGTAAGTTGAAAATTAATGAAACAGTTATTATACTCTGAAAAACACATAGCCAATGAACATAACTACAAAAAATTATCTGTTGAACAAATATTTTAGAAAACAACATTTGGCATACAGAAAAACAATTTAGCATACAGTAAGAGAACCAATTGATAATACATAAATTAGAATCAGATCTAGACACGTTCTGAAAAAGTATAAGAGTTAAACCTTCCGAAAATATTGTGTCTCAACAGAACGTGAAGACACTCGACTGAAGGTAAATATTGTAGACTTCATGCAAATACTTTTCGCTGATCACAAAAGCGCATGGCTGAATGCAATGATGGCCTGCAAAAAGCCACAATCCCACTACCACACTGCACAGAACCTCAAGCTCCTCACCTTCTCTTTGGGCACACACGCCCAGACTTTTTTGAGCCGATAAATAGGGGTCGACTGCAGCCCGGAGATGATGGCCTTCAGAGATGAGAAGTTCTTCAAAATCCGCAATTCCTGAAAAAAAAATGAATTACTATCTGTGCATGAAAGCACCATTATCTGTACTTGGAAAAGTGCAATCTGGACATGGCAAATTACAATTTGCGTAAGAGGGGTTACAAAATGTTCAAAGAAGGGGTATGGAAGATCACTACTTGCGTGTAAAGCTCACTATCTGCGTATGGAAGGTCGTCCGTGCACGGAAGATTACGATTCTCTAATTAAAATAAACATCGTACAAAAAAGCTCACTATTTGCACACGGATGATGGCTATCGGTACACGGACGATATTTCCTCCTTGGTCCTCATTTCATGATCAGTGAGTAGAGTAGTTAGAGGTTACCAACCTAATGTCGGACTATTTAACCTGCGTACTAAAGAAGTGCTCGACATGCTCGACCAGTACATTCGGATGGCAATCAGAGCTCATTAAATGGAAAAAACTCTCCACAATCACCGGAATATTCAAAGTTGCGAAGAAATGTATTACATATCAGCGCAAATAACTTTGCTCATTTTTTAAAGCGAATATTTACTCTACGCGCTACATGTTTTCAGGTACGGGAAGCTAAACCAAGCTGAGGAACACTTAAGTATTAAAACTGGTAGAAAAACTATGTATGAGATAAATGAGAAATTGGCTGCAAAATATACACAAAAAACACGAAATACCAGAAAGGCTAGATAGACGTTTTTTAGCCAAACTTTACAATTTTGGCAAGAAAAAATTTCAATCCCGAAACCCAGGAAAAAACCAAGCCTTACTTGGGCTACATCGATCCACTTGACTAGTAACTTGGCTCGGTCAGTAGCTTTTAATTCGGTATTCAACAGCACAGTTGACTGCACCCTAAAGCTGACTGCGTTAAACTGGTCAACTGTGGCAGTGACTGTAGCGGCTTCGCCTCCACGACCTTTGCCGCCGGTCCCGTTTTTCTGAGCGCGATCCCGGCGGCCCCAAATGCTCCCGAGGCACTGGTGCGCCAGCACGCCCCGGAACAGGATCTGGCGAAGGAAGAAAGAAAGCGTTTCGTGAGTGATCATTTCATCCAGCCACGGTGTGTACCATGTATTGGACACAACTACACGTCGTGACTGATCACTTCATCCA
>JACJUY010010915.1:0-13709 GCA_014220935.1 Platorchestia sp. MABIK
TCAAATAGAATGTGTATGAGAGGTGTCTGAAAATGACTTTTTTCAGAAAAATGTATCGCGTATAAAGGGGAAAAGGGAGCTCCTCTCCCAACTCTAACCTTGATGAAAAAGAAATTGGCAAGCTATCTGTGCAGTTGACAAAATTGTGACTTTAATATGAAATTAAATTGAAATATTCAGATGCACTACCTTAAAAATGAAACGAGTCCTAAAATAATTTTTTTTCTTCAGAAAAATCTATCGCAAACTGATAGGTAAAGGAAGTACTGTTCTTACTTCCCTTGATGCAAAAGAAATTTGTGATCTATACGTGTAGTTAAAAAAAGTTTGCTTCATGTTTAAAATTTAGCATATATTGCAATTTTTAGATCTAACAGCTTAGAAAATAAAGGCGTCTCAAAAATAAATGCTCCCTGAAAAAAAGACCACATCCTGGAGGTTGAGGGAGCTCCGTTCCCCCTCCCAGGGCGAGCAGAAAAATTCTGCTATATATGGTCAAACAGATAATTGAATGTGCTTCATTTTGAGATTATTATGAAGTTCCCACAGTCTGTTTTTTACCCTAGATTTTTAAGAAAGAATGAGTGGTCAGAGACTGCAGTCTGATACCGAAGCAGCGATATTCCATGCTCACTCATATATAACGGAGGCTTTTTGCTCTCCAGAAGCGAGATGATCAAGTCTGATCGAGTCGATTTTTTATGAAAGATCATTTTGAAATACATCGATCATTTCTAAATAATTGCGTCTAAAAATTTCCATCTTGTCCAAATTTGATGCTAAAAACCTGAATAACTGTCTAGATACCTCACATTTGTTTTATTTCATGAAAAGGGATGTCAGCAAAGCTCATATCACCCACAGAATGAGGTACATTTTTCTGAAAAGAGTAATTTGAGATGTCATACATTTCTAAGCTAATGTTTCTAAGAAATTCAGTTTAGTTATATTTTGACACCAAAACTGTTTCCTAACTGCACGTAAAGCTCGCATATTTCCACATCATGAGGCTTAGCGTCAAAGTGAAATGTACAGTTTTACTTATGTATAACATGGACAAATGAAAAAATGTGTTTGTGTTACGTTTTACGTGCTCTCTGCCTCGTACGTCTGTAAGCTACAGCAGGTAGCCTCCACATCAACATTTCGTCTCCGACTCATATAAAAATTTACAATTGTTGAACCGGGTGATAATAAATTTAGAAATTTACCAAGTATTTGACGCTTAAAGTAAGGGTGCCTGCACAAAGAATGGTAAATCTAGAGAAATGAGTTTATTTTTATTACAATTTTTATAATTCCAATAATACTATTGCCTATGCTTTGAACATAAAGTATATATGACAACATGTAAGGATCATAAATTAGAGCAGTAATACATTTTTTCAATGATCCTCAGATTTTAATTGTTTGTTTTAGCAGGTGTTAACCAGTTGGATGTGAAAATTGAAGTAAAAAATTTGCCAACTGAAGGAGCATTATTTCAATTACCTTTCTGATAAATCTAACTTATTATCTAACACTCGTATAAATGTTTCATTGTATTTATATGCCAGTAAATTAGGAATGTGCTAATGAGAACAATGCATGCCATTAATTTAGTAGTCCTTGGCTTTTAGATAAGCAAACTATTTATAAGATTCATTGTTCATTTTGGTACCAAATCATCTGACATAATACTGCATCTGATTAGGCAGAGGTACAAGGTTGCATCATTTGAAATTTGATTACCAAGTGTTAATTTTTTTATTTGGGTGGTACCTAATGATGCCTTATCAAGGTTTTGTTGTTTGCAAATCATCAGCTGTGTTTTGAAAAATGCAACCATGCATGAAATTTGGTGCATTTAGATTATTTTATATAATGCTTATCTAAATGACTAAAATCTTTAGGATAAGTTGTGTCCAAAGATTAGATTACACAATTTGTACATGATAATTTAATGGATTATGTTTTGAGTATTATTTTGATAGTCCACTACTGCCATTATTTTATCAGCATTTATTTAGACTAATTTTAAGCTAAGGTTAATTGACATATTTTACTCTAGATTTTTTTAAATAAAGTTGCCTTGAATTGTATTTATAAAAGTACTGTATTTTTTAAATGTAGGGACATTGTTGAGTCCCAAGTATGAAGCTCTTTAGATCTTACTTGGTTGCTGTTAAAAATCCCAATTTACTATCAGAATGCCAATTAGTAATTAGTTTCTTTTGTTGATTTCATAAACCCAGATATTCTAAGGTTACCCATTTTTCATTAGTAATATAATTAACAGAAAAGGACTGATTTCTGTTTGTTTTCAATTAGTATTTGTACTGATTAGGATTTGAAAGAAATATTTTTATATAATTTTAGTAATAGTATACCAATGAATGAGTCATTGGTCTCATAATTACCTGTGTTTTGCAGATGTGTATGTAGTTTGTATAGGATGTTCATGAAAATTAGCTCTAAAAATTTTTAGTAATCCAAAAAATCAGAATGTCTCTTCTTGTAAGATTATTGCCTATTCCTAGATCAGTTCTTCCTCTTCCTGCTGCACCTGTAGCTTATCAAGGTGAGCCATTTGTGAAGTTTTGTTGCGGTAGAGAAGGATACATGTTATATTTTGATTTGCATCTATTTAGTAATGGATTGAAACATTTTAGAACTGTATGCTTTTGAATTATTAGGTGCTGATGTGCATTAGAGAAATGTAGCAAGTAATTGTTTATGCTAAAGTTGCCATTGACCACAAATTTGCTGTACTCACAAATTTCTGTGGTGTGGGACTAGGAATTATTGGGTAGCATTGATTAAAAAGAGGTTACTCACACACAGCAATGCTGTTAATGATTTCATATGCATTCTGGATTTTAAGTTGTAAACTAGGATTCTTCAAGCTAAGTTAGCTGCCAGCAATTTAATAAACAGAACTTGATAAAACTTAATCTAAACACTTGAGCTTCAGTTGAGTAATAAAATAAAGGATTTGATTTTAATGCTGATTTATCTTTGCACAGGGTGTTTTCAGTTGTAAATGATCAAATTCCTAAAGAGGGATGTCATGCTCTTTGTAAAACTCATGGGCAGCTTTAATTGAAAGCAATCTTTGGATCCACTGTAGTGGGAACAGCCCCTCTATGAATTTTCTGTATCTGGTATGCTCTGCAAAATTCTTGCATTTTTTGCAGCTGTAGGTTCATTTTCTGATGTAAATTGATTGTTCAACAACTGGTTTTATAAAATATGTTTGTAGTTGATGGATATAAATATTTTGATAAAACCTTGGCAGTAACACCAAAGATTAGGTTAATGGCAGAGAAAGGTCACTATCTTACATAATAATACCCGTCATGTGTTTATTTAAATATTTATTTCTTTATTTATCTGTTTGGTGTCCACTTCTTGAAAAACATAAGATGTCTGAGTGTGCAGTATCATGGATACCAAATTCCTCAGTGTGTTGAAAGATGGCCTTACATGCATTCTTATGTTTGACATTTTATCAGGATAGGTTAGCAGAGGTTAGATAATGTTGACGGAATATTTTCACGGGTTCACCTAGGTCAACGATGACATTGTCTATGGAATTTCCAGGGGTCCTGCAACTACCTTATAAAACCCTTGGTTTATTTGTTTGGAGTCAGTTTCTTCCATTTCTGTCATGCTCATAAGTATAGTTATAATGACCGTATCTGTGATATAATTTCACCATTGCGCAGGTATGAGAACATTTTTTATCACGGGTCCTGTTAAGATGGATTATTTGTTTGTCATCCACATCTGGAAAATGTGTTCAAGAAAGGTATTGAATCCCGTCATTTTTGGCGGGCCGTGCACACTAGTTATTCATATTATTCAACAAGATTTTGACTATTTCATGCAGCTCTTTTGGAATGGAATTATTTTCACAGAGATCCTCCTTAAACTTTTCCTAAAACATTCCTTTGCAAATATTGAATAACTCCACACAATTTTGCTATCTATTGTATTGTCTAGTTACTGAATTTTAACCCCTCAGGGGGAACAACTATTCTATCTATGGTAATTGCCACTTCCAGGGGTAAAATGGGAGGGCCCGAGCTGAGAGATAGGTAGGTTTTTTTTTTGGTTCACTGCTGTCCTGTTTTTCAGCACCTCTGGCTTTTTTCTCAAGTTTTGTCCTGTTTCATAACCTTCTTTCTTTTCTTACTGTTTCTGTGCACACAGTTCCCGCATTGTTGTTCTCATGTGGGGACATCCTTTGTGTATGGATTTTACGTTTCCTTAACTCCATACTAAATGGTGCCTTCATTTTTCCTCCCATAGAAAATTTTTGTTGTGGTAAAGGGAGACTAAAACTAATTCATAATCAATCAATTGCTGAATGTTAATTCCTGTTTGTTATTATTTTGGTTTACTCAAATTTCTTCTGCGTATTCATTTGAGGCAGGTGCAAATGGCTTGTTCAAGCAATGCAACCACAACAAAATACATTCACAAGCTTGGAGTGCTGCAGTGTCGACGCCTCTGCTCACCGTCAAGTCCACTCCTACTATTATCTCTGTTCGACAAGGCACCAACTTCTTCAATAAGCGTGAGTTATGTTTCTTGTCATGTCTTATGCCTAAAAGAGCTTGCATTTTTATTTTGTTCCTACAAAGCATTACTAATGATTCAGTATAATTGGATCCATGTAAAAATATGTTATGCTTTTAAATTAACTTCTGTTGTGTAAATGGTAAAATTTTAGATCATGTGTATTACTTTTTGTTTCATCTATAGGCATTGATATATTCTTCAGTGTATAATTCTCTAAGAAATGTACAATTACTTTAATTTTTTCTTTGTGTCATTTAATGCACATTTGACAATGCAATGTTTAATGATTGTAATTTTCTTGCTTAGATTCTGCAAAGGAGTTATGGAAGGGTGTGTACAGTGTGAGCAAGCAAGGAGCAATGAAAGGTCGGGGTAGAGGTGCGGGACGTCGGAAAGCCAAGGATCTCAACAGAGGTCAAGTCATTGGTGTTGGTAAGTTTTTGTCTAGTTTTGTATGAATGCATCATGTACATTTGAATACCAAGGAACAATTAATGACCTAGGATAAGTTATTTATTGCATGAGTGCAAAGAGGCTGCTGGGGTTGGAAAGGACAGCTTATGATGTTCAGTTCATACCTCCAAAATTATTGACTGCTGGGGTGGCTTCTTGATGAGTTAAGTGGTAGTCATGTTGTGCTCTTCTGGGCTCAATACTGAGCTTAGTGGCTGGATTATTACATTAAAAATCTTTGAACGACTGGTGTTGTCCTATAAATGGTGAGGGTACTACCATCAAATGTAACTGTAGTCCTACAAGGTAATGCGCACCCAGACTCTCACAAGAAAGCGCAATCAGAAAATTTTAAATTAGCAGAAATTGTTTTTGGTGTTTTTTTACATAGTTCAGAAAGTCTATTACTGTGTACAAATGCTGTCCTGAGTTTCAGCTTTGCACCTCCAATTTTAGTCACTTTATGAACTTGCTGGAATTTTCTTGGTATTAGAATTTCTCTGTGGTGTGGAGTCTAGTGGAAGGCATTATTTCGTGAATAAACTCATGAAATAATGTTTTTTGTTTGAATAAATTAAATGTAACATTCAGTGTACTTTTTTTTGCTATATGGCATCAAAGGCTGGGAATTAATTTTTTAGTGAATTTCTGAAAGCAAAAATTTCAATTATTTGGCATTCGTGTTACCAAATTTGACAAAACTAGTCTCTGATTAAAATCCTGTATCACAATGGCTGTATTTGCTATTTTTTTTTTGCTTTTCCTTGGGAGCATGGAGGAAATATTTTTCAATGAATGTTCTTTTTTACATATATACTTAATTAGTATGGATACCTAAAGTGTTCTCATCCAGGTTTTTTTTGCATGTATTCCAGTTCATTGCATGGCAATTTTTATCTCAAGCAACTTTTCCATGTGTTGGAAATTTCTCATGTCATTGATGTATATCAATTACAGTAAAAGGTTTGGCTTTATTTAATGTCACTTTTTTACTCTTTAGTCAAAAGCAACATAATGTTTGATCTTGCATAATAGTAACTTAGTTTGTGAGTTGCTCTGGTACACTACTGAATATCATTGATGCCTCTTTTGCTTATGCAGGTCCCATCAACATGGTATGGCCTGGGTTGAATGCCCCCATGATCAGAGGCAAGGAGGTGGTGCAGCAGCAGGCCTTAGGGCCTGACCCTGACCGCCATCGTAAGCTGCTCGAGATCAGGGACAGGATGGGGGGCAGACGCTTCCCTAGGAAGGACCCGCTAGAGAGGGGCTGGTCTGGCGCTAAGCTGGGGGGCCAGAAGTTGGGACCTCCTGACCCTGTTGGAAATGGTGAGTATTTGAGCATGAATTCCATAATTGTGCTGGTCGAATTGCCATATTGTGTGTTGTGCGTATTTGTACTGTGGTTAATTTTTACTGTGTTGCATCTAAAGCATAGCAATTTGCTTAAACCAGGCCCAAAAAAGGCCTTCATGTTACGGTACTTCCAAGGAGCCTCAATTCATTTAATGTGTCTTGCAATTCATGCCAAATCTGATTCATTAATATGATGTACAGCTGACCTTGCTTCATCTTCTTGATTGTAAGACCTAGAAGTAGCAAAAGTAGATAATTGAGATGTACTTGCTTCAACATTTCCAACATTCTCAAATATTTATGCCAAGTCTATTGGTCCTAGTTTGTGATTTGAATTGTATAAGTGTACATCATGACGGTTTTCATGCATTATTATCCTTGTAAAGTGTGGTCCTCTGTTCATTATTGTTGTACTACTATATGCCATTCATTGTATGTTTTGGTGGGTTCACATTCAAGGCATTCTAAGTGATTTAGAGTATTTCATATTTGAAAATTCCTCTTAAAGGTGAAAAGCAATCTTGATTTTTTGGTGTAGGAGTACTTTGTTTCCAAATCTGTTTCAGATTTTATTTCACTTTCCTTTGGATAAAGAAATAACTTAGCAAATTTATCAATAATTGTTACTGAACTATCATTTATGAGTATACCTTGAGCAGAGGTTATCAACCAGGAGGAATTTACCCCTGGTTGAAGTAAATTTCGGCCTTATGTACTTAATATATAAAGCTAAGGGGGTCAATGATGGAGGAAAGGTTGAGAAAGGCTGACCTAGAGAGTTATCTTGAGCACCTCTTGCTCCAAATGCATCCAATTTTTCAGGTTCTTGGGTTGATGTTTGTGTGCAGACGTGTTTGAGGGGTTTGAGTCGGTGTGCCTGGAGTTCAAGGTGGTGTCACACATGAAAGCACGAGGCAAGTGCCGGCGCTACAGCATAATGGCGGTCACCGGCGACGGTATGGGAGTGGTGGGCATCTCCCTGGGCCGTGCCCTCTCAGTCAGGGCAGCCATGGCCAGCGCCAAGAACAAGGCCGCGCAGAGGCTAATGCATATTCCGCTCTACAACAACCACACAGGTAGGTTGTGTTGTATGTGCTGCAGCCGCACGGGTGAGTTGTGTTGTGTGTGTTGGAGCAACACCTCTGTGGGGTTACAAGTCTGACCAGAAGTGAAGACTTGCCATGCTCTAGTTGGCGACCAATTCGTCACAAACCTAGTGAGCACTCCTAACTATAAAGCCTCCAGGCGTCCCCTCAGGGTGATCCAGCTATTGTATATGTGAGAATTGGTACACCCAGGAGGAAAACGTGAGGTCCCGAGCTGAGAGATAGGAAGGCCTTTATTTTGTTGAAATAGAATAGAGTTTTTGTTTTGTTTGGGACCAAATTTTTATGGTTCAATGCTGTTCTATTTTCAGCACCTCTTGCTTTCATCTTGTTTCATGACATTCCTTTAAAACTGTTTCTATGTGCAGGGAATTTTGTGTGGGAACATACCTCGTGCATAGATTCCCCATTCCCTTAACACCAAAATGGTGTCTTCATTGCTCCTCTCCGTGGAACACCTTTGTTATGGTTAGGGAAGCTGAAACTAACTCGTAATATAAGCTAACCATTCAGGTGCACCAAGTGTGGTACAGTGTGCTTGTGTACTAACTGGAACGCAATCTAAGACTATACTAGGTGTATAACAATAGCATTTCACATTTTTACCCATATTTTTCATAGATCAAAGATACATAAATTAGTACTAAATGGAATAAATATTGAGTATTTATGTGTTTTATTTGATATGCCTCTCATTTGCATAAAAAACTTTGGAGGTGTTTGAAAAACAAATTGCACAAGTTACGAATACATTTTTTTTGGGGAGATTGGGTCATTCTGTGGGGGGGAGTTTGGCCTATTTTGTAAGATTTGCTTTCAGTGCATCTAAGATTTGGTGATGTATTCTAAATACTTTTCTTTCTTGGATGAACCAGATACTGTAATCGGCAGAATGCAGGTCTGGTTAGGAAAGTCATATTTTTTTATTGAAAGAGAAACGGGAACATTGATTGCTGACCACTCGGGTGTTTCTTTTCTCCGTGAAGAGGTGGCAAGTCTTGCTGAAGGTATCTGTTGTGTTGTTGAAATGTTATTTTTGAGCCCAGGAAAATAATGATTTACCTAAAACGAAGTTTTTGTAACTTCCTTGGTTCATTTGATTCCTTTCTCAGCAAAAATCAAAGGACGTCATCCTGATTCTGATCTGGATTTCAAAAATCAAAGGACGTCATTCTTACACAACCGAAGCTGCGCCTTGTTTATTGAGAGATAACTCTGGCCTCAAAATCGTGCTTGTGTTTTAAAAACCAATGTACCGACAATTCATGTTTGTACTTTATTGGAAATAAATGTTTTTTCTTTTCTGTGATTAAAATTGATAATTTTGAGAGCTGAAATTTTGCTGTGTGAAATCTCTCATCATCGCTGAAGACGTCCCCTCAGGGGATACAACTATTGTCTCTATGGGAACTGGCGCACCCAGGGGGAAACTGTGAGGGCCTGAGCTAGAGGTTAAATATGCCTTTTTGCCAAAATAGAAAAGATTTTGGTTTTGTTATGAATTTTTTTTTTTGTTCACTGCGGTCTTGTTTTCATCACCTACTAATTTCTTTGACTTCTATTTTGTTTCATAAACTTCTTTCTCAACGTACTGTTTCCATGGACCTTGTGTATCAATTCCACGTTCTGTAAAGTCCTTTCTAAATTGTGCCTTCGTTCTTCCTCTCTTAGAAACGCCGTTGTTGCTGTTAAAGAGGGTTAAACTAAAGTCTAATGTAATTGCTGGAGACAATGTTGTGGAGCGTACCTTGACGTATGCAAAAGAAAAATGCAGAGTTTCGGCTCTTGCCTGGTGTCCATTCACTGTGCTCAAAGATAGGATCCGTTTCTTTTGATATTTTCGTGGGATGGTCTTGAAATCTCTTTGAAGCATTGTGAACACTTTCTCGACGGCAGATAGGATTGGATGTTCTCCAAATAAGCATTCTGTGCTTTTTAAATGTCTGAGTTTATTATAAAGATTTACCAGCCTTATGAAATTCTTTTATTCAAATGTTATGCTACTGTGACGTTGTAGGGTAGGTGAAGGAATGATCGGAGTTGAGAGCGTGTGCGAGAAGAATTGACTGCGGTTTGCAGAAATTATATTCGATCGTAAGGAGAGAAAAAGGTAGCAGTTGGTGAAGGTTGTGGTAAAGTCAGGTGCGTGGATGGGCTGTTAGAGGTAGGCCTCAGACCGGATGGATGAATGGGGTTGAAAGGGAGGGCGTTGCGCGATCGCCGTTTAATGTTAAAGGAAGCTAGATAATGCTGAATATTATGAGATGAGAGTGGAGAGCAGGTGTGAGTGTGTAATTGGGATGCGTTCTCGGCCTTTGGGAGTGACAGCTTTATGATTTGGGAAGCAGAGGTAAATTAGTGTTGTGCTGTTGGACCTTGTTGTGGAAGAGATCCTCGAATGGCGTAGGTGTGTGACAGCGATTTTGAGTTATTTGACCATGGGCGAATGAATCTGGTAGTTGTGGGAAGGCTACTCCTTGGTGGAAGGAATAGATCTTGGTATATAAGTTTAGAAGATTGGTTTAGCCATTAGGAAAAAGATAGTGTGAAACCCAAAAAACTTGTGGATGAATAAAAGTGTTGAATGCATTATGACAAAAATATTATGCATCGAAAGTGAATGCAACAGTATATGCTGAATATCCTGCATTCTGATCAAACGATTGAATTGGTAATGTTTCATACATTTGTACATTCATATACCAGGTTTTTCCTCCTTGCGTTAGGTTAGCTGACAGCAAGCCACAATCATTCATCTCTAGTCACTAGGAGGCGAGAGAGGCAGCACAGGCCGCACCAGAACTGTTTCCACTCGGATGATACAGTTTTCTAGGTAGCAACAATTCCTCACCTCAATCCCAAACCCTATGCTCTACGCATGATCTGCTTCATTTGCAGTGTTGCACGACTTCCACTCTCAGTTCGGCATAACGGAAGTGTTCGTGCGCAAGATGCACGAGGGCCACGGCCTCATCTGTCACCGCGCTCTCAAGGCTGTGTGTGAGATGATCGGCATAAAGGACATCCACGTCTACATCAAGGGACCCAAGAACGTGCGAGAGGTTGTCAGGGCTTTCTTCCTAGGCCTTACAAGACAGGTAATCAGCAGGGATTATCACTGTGTTCCCTACATTCCACTGTCTGTAATTTGGGACTTCGCTTTTTCTGTTGAAACCATGAAACGTCTCATCTTATAAGCAAATGGCAGTTTTGCCCTATTAAAACTCAGTGAGGGTGAAGAAAGATTTGTGAAACTCTTCAAGTGTATTTCAATAACATAGCATTTCCTTTCACTACTTTCAGTGCGCTAGCAATGCATCTCAAGGAGTAAGGGTTGGTAATAGAAACCTATAAACACACACAAAAAAGTTTGCCTCAAAAACTCACGAAAGCTGTTTTTTTATTTCTAATTTTTATGCTTAACAATACACGCAACTAAATTAAGTAGTTCAATTCATTTTTTCATTCATGTATTCAACAAGATTTATTCAAAATTACGTTGCAAATGTGCAGCCTAGTTGATGACCAAGTACCAGGTTTGCTGACTACAAATTTTTGGTTGCGGTAATATGGAGGGAAATTCAGAAGCGTTTCCCGACCTCAAAGGCCTGTAATTTCGATGAATCCTTTGGCTTCATCAACCCTTAGCTTATTTTTCATGCTGCTTCATTCAGAGTCGAAAATGTAAGTTTATTTGAACGAAAACTAGCATAGCGCGTGCGCGTGCGTGTACAGCGTTCGTAGGAACAGGCAAGATGGGTTTCCCTGAGGGCAGGGAGAGCACTACCGCACGAAAATTACCATCAAATTAATAAGCAGGATCTGAAATTCGGTGATAAGCAAAAACTAAATTATAGGAACAACAAATATCTAAATGGGAATCATTGAGAAAACGTAGATTAGGAATATTCTGCACTGTACGTTGATGACTTGCAAATCAGACACCACCATCAAGACCTCCATCACGTTCAAAAAGTAAATATAATTTTGCATTAATAATACAGTTCAGTTGTATTAAGATCATAGTTGATATGTTATTTGCCTATTCCGGTACGTAAATGAGCAATTTACCTGGTAGTACACATTTGTACCACTTCGGAGTCAACGTGTTAAGCAGGGTTGCGAATATAATAATAAACTGTAAAATAATTTGGTGTGTTGTGTGCATTGCAGAAGAGCTACCAGCAGCTGGCCGAGGAGAAAGGCTTGCACGTGGTGGAGCTGCGCAAGGAGCAGTACAACCACCCTAAGGTGCTGGCGTCACCTGTTGCCACGCCCCTGCGCACCAAGCAGGACATCGCTCCTAATGAGAACCTCGACTTCAGCACCGTATGTCTCGTCCTTCCTAGCTTTCTTCACTTTATGTTGGTCGTGTTCTGGGTAGTCGGCACTTCCGAAGCAAAAACGCTCATGTTGATATCTTGAGTTCAGTGTTATCTTTTTATGCTTAATATAGTGAAATACTCTCTGGGATGCAAAAATAATAAATGAATGGATTTAATCAATTGATAAATTAATTGATTAAATGCATTGATCAAAGAATTGATTTAATGAATTGATAAATGAATTGATGTAATTTCCCCCCCTAGTACGTGATGGGTGACCGCGTGATGCTGAAGCCTCCCTCCCAGCCATCGAGCACCATGCCGCTGCTGCCTAAAGCGGTGGAGAGGGAGAGGGATCCAGAGACGTTCCTACGCAGGTACAAGGAAGTCCGCAACTTCAGGAGGGTGAGTACAGTCAAATTGTATTCCTATTTAATGTTCACTTATTTTCGGTGCCGTTCAATGGTTTCTCATGATAAGCTAGTGCCGCTGCCCAGAATATGTACAATGGTTACATTGAGTGGCTTTTATATTGTGATATTGTTGATAATATTGATTTTTCTAATGCTTTTTGTCTCAAAGAATCATCACACAATAGGGGTTTTTATCTTTCGTTTTTTTTCTTTGCTTTCAATGACTTTCCTTCAATGTTCCCCTAGTTGTTCAATACCTGCTTTGGAAGATATTTGTTCAAAAAAGAAAACGTCAAATCTTAGTTGTTCTTCATTTCCATTAATTTTGTGGCTTCAAGGATGCTGTTCAGACTTGAACGAATGATGATGAGAAGAATCAATTTCTGGTGCATAAGGTTAAACTTCTTTCCAAAAGTAGATCTTCATGTTTCCTTGCAGGAAACAATGTCTTCGTCATTGTCCATTTCTTAGGGAGTGAAATCAATCGAAGGTATTTAATATTACCTTCTGTTTTTTCTGAAAGAGTGATACGTTAGCACACAAATTTAATGATGAATGGCAAACTGGAAGACACTTCAGAGGATAAAAATTGATTGCAGTAAAAAGCATTTCCCACATTCCAGCCTAATATCAAGGTAGATGTTTTTCTGTCAACTTTAACTTCCGTGATGCCTGACATTCTAACCTATCAGGGAGATACAACTACTGTATTTATGGAACTTTGCACTTCCAGGGGGAGTATGTGAGGTTCCTAGCTAAAGGTTAGGTAGATGTTCCTTTTGCTGAAATAGAATAGATTTTCATTTTGTTACGGACCATCTTTTTTCGGTTCACACCTGTCCTGTTTTTCAGCACCTACTACTTTCTTCTTCAACTTTCGCCTTGTTTCATGAATTTCTTTTTCAACATACTGTTCCTGTGCACCTTGTGCATAGATTCCGCGTTCCTCTATCTCCATACTAAATGTATGGAGATAGGGAAACGCGGAGCTTCTTCCTTCCTCTCTTTTGAACGCCTTTGTTGTGGTTAAAGAAGCTTAAGCTAACATCTCATCTAATTGGCCAATTGCTCATTTCAGGCCACTGTGGAGCTTATTGGAGAGTACGGTGAAAAAAGAAGCTTCCTCACAAAGCAGTACCCCGAGTCGCACAGCAACTACAGCAGACGCCACGGCTGGTTCGATAGCGACGATGAGGAAGATTAATCTGCCTATACCTCATCTCTTTTGTTCTGTTCATAGTACATCTCTCTTCATAGTCAGCACACTGTTTTTGATTGTCTTCATTAAGATATTCCCTCAGTGCCACTCAATCTGATTTGTTTAGCTGATCTTTCTCCCATTGGAAATTCATGTTGTGCTGACCGTCATGGGCGTCGTTGTAATTCATGGAGTCAGACTTCCTTC
Organism: Platorchestia sp. MABIK; assembly: GCA_014220935.1. Taxonomy (NCBI): domain Eukaryota; kingdom Metazoa; phylum Arthropoda; class Malacostraca; order Amphipoda; family Talitridae; genus Platorchestia; species Platorchestia sp. MABIK. Next base: position 13,625 of record JACJUY010010915.1, read on the forward strand.
TGGTTCCCAGGAAGGCTGAAATTCATATTGTGCTGACCGTCATGGGTGGCGTTGTAATTCAAGGAGTCAGACTTCCTTCTGATTC
>JACJUY010010915.1:17341-27395 GCA_014220935.1 Platorchestia sp. MABIK
GTAAAGACTGCGTCAAGTGACTGTGTAGTGGAGTAGAGCAGCAGTGAGCTGGTCGCCCTCACAACACACCTGGAATCTGAGGAGCAGCTGCCAGACAACCTCTTGGCGTGCGGACGTCGCGATGAGGAAGGGACCAGGTTCAGAGCACTCAACTTGTCGTCGATGTTGGCGGTCTTCTTATCCTTCAGTAGGTAGAGCGTCGAGTCCTTCTCTGATCTGGGGAACACACATGAGATTGAGATATTACATTCATTCTCTTGAGTGTGACACGGACCCAACGGGAACTTCTATTGGGAAAAAGTGTAATGGATGAATTTCAATATTTACCGGATCAACAAAACAATATTCCTCATTACATTTTACAGAAACCTATGCTCTCGTGATGAACCACTTCTGGATTGCAACATTTTCCAATTGTCACTGTTCCTGAAGATTAATACAATATTTGAGCATTCATAATAAAAAGTCCTAGATGAGAGCACACTACAACTGACCGTTTGATGGCGACATATCTAGAGAGAACTTCAACAAAATATTCAGCATCATTGCCCGGGAACTGCAGGGCCGGATGAGTGGATCCATCCCGCTGAATAAGAACCAAGCTGCCATCCAAGGAAAGCTGTGGGATTACAGTGTCCATTCACATCAACCAGTTAAATACCTTTCACTCAAGGAAACATTCGTCACATAAAAAAACATGCAGCACAATCAGAGCGCTGAGACACAGTGAAATACCATAAGAAAACCACAATGTCTCTGCTTCTTTTCATTATTCTTTGCCCTTTCTCCTTCTCTTTACTTTTTTCAGACTCTCCGTCCGCGACGCGTTTTGTGACGCTGCGACACTCGGCAGTAATCTCAATGCTTGGAGATCTCAGATACACTTTGATCATGCTGTCACACGGTTGGATGAGCGATTGCTCTCTAAGCAGTAATCTCCATGCTCTTACATTCTAATCTGCATCAATACCACTTTCGAGTTTTGTCCTACCCTGTGTTGAATATCCTTGCTATTGACAAAGACGCTGCAAGAGAGAATCCATGCACCCTTAGCCAAAGATTAATCTTCAAGTCAGTCAGTAACTGGTTATCCATGAGCACTGACTGCCCCCCCCATACTAGTACAAAACTAAGCAAAATAAAGAACCAATCAGAAAAGACAAAAAAGAGACTCCATACCGAGCAGAGTTGCAATACAAGACTAGCTGCTAATCTGCATGTGACCTGTCAAGTGCACAAGAAGATTGAAGTGCCCGAAATTGCCCTTGATATTGGCACCAAGCATGAATTTTGAATCATCAATCAAAATATATTCAACTACCATGGGCAGTGTTATAAAAATTATACAGATATAAAAGATAGGTGTGGGAAAATTAAACAATTTTTGAGTTCACGAGTAGACATAATGACATCAACGGCCACCAGCAAGACTATTAGTTCCATGGTAGTACAAGCGACCTTACTTCGTTTTACTCAATTATAGCGCTGACAATAAACTTAAATAAAGAGAACATAGATCGCTGTCTTTCTTCAATAGAGCAACTAGGACTCACTTTGTAGCTGCCGAGATCTGAGAGCTCCACGCTGATTGGCCGGACGTGACGTCTGGGAGTGGTGATCTCCACAGACCCTGCACAGTTGACGCATGTGAGCCAACCAGTTCAAGTCGTAATGCACAGGTGCCCCAGAGAGGCGGGTGCCTGCCTCTGCACCAACTCTATACATGTTTATTTCATAATAGGAGCTGAAGGCCTAGTTTACATGGCTAAAGCAAATTTCTGTTTTAAAGTAGGCTTCTTCTGCAACAATTACAGCAGCACATCCGCTCATTGATATCTCTCTCTCAATTTAAACCCTGAAGATGTTAACTCCAAATGAAGCTCACAGCAATAACCTATGGCACAACTACCAAGAAGCTGATGTGAAACATCCTCACTGCTTCCTATAATTGTTTCATATATTATGTTTAAGAAAAACAGAAGCTGCCTTGAATTCCATCACACACTTCAGAAATAAGTGTCACAAGTTGTACGCATCACTTGGCCCATTCCAACCTCATAATTGGTTTGTACTGAAGTCAACTAGAAAGAGCTTTATGCTGTATCCAGGATAGTACTTCATGAAGTCTGCAAATGGCACTGTGGTGGTCAAATTAGCAGGCCACAGCATCCCAGACACATTTTTTAACTCACGTCTGTAGATGTTGAAGCTTGACAACCCTCGCACCAGTTCCTATGAGTTTAAAATATACACAGATGTTCATTTATAATGAGATGTATTAGTGAGCAGTTGCGTATCTGAACACTATCTAACAACCCTACAAGCTACAACACAATAAAAAAAACTCAAGCATCAGATATACTCAAACAACATCTCACCCAAATGACAAATTAGCTTTCTTTTAAAAGCAGCCAAGAAGCCAGACTACGCAATGTCCCCCATCAATGCATTTCACTCTCTCATGTAACTCAACAAAAAAGACCTGAGTAAGGTTTCAGTACTAAAGTATGGGCAAACCTACTTCAAAATGATTTCATCAATCTAACAAAACAAAGCAGGCACCTCAACACAACTTGTTCGGCCCAAAAGCACTTTTCGGCACTTAATTTCAACAACATGCAACACGCCCCTCATAACCAAAAAAGGATCCTCAATGTATTGCCAAATCTGAAGCTGATTCTGATTTAAATCTGATTTGCTTTCTAAATTTATGAGTTCTCTCACAATAAATAACAAAGAAACAAAATTAAAAATAGACTTGGGTAGATTAGTTCACTTCACTTGAGTCAAAGTCACAAATATGATTTTAATGCAAAAGACAAAGTCTCATAATGAATAGAACCAAACAAAAACCGACTTGGAAGCTTCTAGTTCTTTTACGCAGTATGAGAGAGGGAAGAGGACAATAGATAGTGCAAACCTGAAGAATTGTGATGCGTGAAGGTAACTGCAGATTTGTTCACAACAGCCCAGTCGTCATTGCTTTCTTCTTCACTGCACCGCCACTCAATCACAGCAGAGTTACGCTGCAAAGCAAGGCATTCATTAATTATACATAACTAAACAGGTATGTACTGAAAATTTGGTTGATTAAAACAGAGTAGGCAATGAAAACATTTTGAAACATAAAAATTGATGACCAAAAATACAACTACAAATTGCACTCATGAATAAATGTCCTCATACCAACCTAATGCACCCCAACAACTTATCGCTACAAAAAGCTTTATAGTTGGCATAAAGTCCCCAGCCAGGAATTTGAAATGATTTCATTGAACTAAGCTATCAACATGCACATGAACCATATATTTGGCATAGCAGGTATTGGGATTGTGAAATGGTGGGTATTCCAAAACTGTTAAGAAGAGATAGAAATTTTTTGAGTGATCTGGTGCAAAATGAATGCCTAGACTGAAGGGGACTCACATTCATCTAAAATGCTCACCATTGATATGCAAGTAAGATAAATTCAAGGAAATGACATGTGCATAATGTGGAGCAGGCCTTGTAAATTATAAATAAATCTAACGTTCCTTTTGTTTGTTGTAGCTGTTGCATGCTTCTTGATCATTATTGCACCTACTTGGTACTGAATTGAGTGCAAAGATGAGGAATTTATGTGAGTGTACTTGGCAAACATGGGACCATTAAAAAGATACACAGAATACAATTAAAGATGAAAGCATTGTCAAAGTACATGTGGAGTCATTCCCCTGCAGAAAACCCTTACCAACATCATAAAGCATGGATGACTAAACCACACTCAATAATGTTTTGTATTTAGTCAGTAGTGCACTGTTCAAGTCATAATTACTACTAAATTGTACTCTACTTGTTTGCTAGAGAAGGAAATATCTAAAAGCCATGGCAGATGTGTTTTATTCTTCATGCTCTACTTTATGGCTAGTCCTATTGGTGGGAAATAGTTGGGCTATCTCAATGTTGAAGTTGGTCAGGAATATTTGCTCTAAAACAATAGCATACATTCCAGAAAGGATACTTGCAAAACTACTGGTTGTTATAAAAAGGCAAACTTTATTCTATAATTCAGTACATGATAAGATAAATTACAAAAGTCAAACTCTACATTGTAATTAAATACATGAAAATGATAATGTATTAACAGAAGAAACATATTTGCCACTATGTTTACTCAATACTTGCTAATCAATTCTTTAATTTTCCTGAGATCTGAATTGCATTTGGAAGAATTCCTTTCATTACTAGTTGTACTTTCAACAAATGTTAAAGCTTGTAATTGTTGCCACCATCAGCCAAAATTATGTATTCCATTGACTGCTGCATTGATTATACATTTCCCTAAAATGAACAATCCTGATAATTAGCTAATCATTAATATTCAACTTACAAGCAGATGGTAATTGGAACATAATAGGAATATAATTTTGTATTGAAAAAAAAACAATCAAATAAAATAGTGAGATGGCACACTAAGAGTAGACAGACCCTCTCAATGATGCGCAGCCTCCCACCCACTGAGAGCTCCTCCTGAGAAGTGGGGATGGTGTGCACTTCTTCCTGCTGGTAGACAAGCTGAACGAGAGCACAAACAATTCATTACAATTTAATTAAACTTAGAAATATTAAACAAAATAACCAACTAAAATTTATTTACTTATAAAGCATAATTACATAAAATCATAAGTTGGTTTAAGCCTCTCCCTATCCACAAAAGCTTTACCAAAAGAGGAAAGAAACAGGTACCATCATTTAGTATGGATTCAAGGGAATGGGAAATCTATGACAAAGTGTGCATCTACACTCAAGATTAGAAAAATTGAAAGAGTTAATGAAAGAAAATAAAAGTTGAGGAAGAAAGCAAAAAGCACTAAAAAAATTGACAGTTGCGAGCCAAATTTCTAAGTCATTTTTATTTTAGCCCGTTTTTGATTCCCCAACCCCAAGAAAGACTATTGCAAGAGGATGGAGATAAGAAACCATTTAGTATGAACTGTAAAAATTCTTTTGACTAAATAAAGATGTTCTGAAATAAATAAAGATATTTGTAGGTTAAGCAAAATATCCAGTGCTAAAGCTTGTGTTGTAGTATTGGGAATCTCATTGATGCTATTGAGTAGAGCATTCACTGCAGCAATTTGGTTCAATATGCAGGCGCACATTTTAGATCCTAGTGGGGAGCAACTTTATCAAGGTCACATCCAATCAGTCGAGTCAATGTTTTGCACCAAAAGGTAAAAAACTTTTCGCACAGTTTGTGGATGATATTTTAAATGGCTTTACATTGTGAGCTCATAACTTTTATATTTGTCTTCCTGACAAACAGACTGCTCAAGTCAAATGATTCAATTTTATATTCTCTAACAAATAGGCAACAAAGCCAGAGGAATTGCTATAAGAGGAAAAAGATAAAGGAGAGATAGGAAAGAAAACTTGAAAAGTGCAACACAGAAATTTCATAGGTTTATCTATAATTAAGGTAACCTAGTAGTAACCCTCCAGGGGCACCAGCCTTTATAGCCAACAATAGACAAACCCAACTACCCCAACCCAATTGCCTATTCTATGCTCCTTGAGGAGATAAGTAACTTAATTATCACAGAATAATAAACTAAGCAGAGAAATGAAGACATATACTTTGTATTGCAATAGAGCATGTGAAACTTGATGAAGTAGATGAAGGAAATGACAGATAGTCAGTTCGGTGAAAGTCAAGTAACTTTAAAAAACTTACTGTATCTCCTTCCATGATGGTCTGTCATAGATGATCACACTTAATTCAATAATTATAAGGAGTACATATCAGAATTTGTTTACAAGCACAGATATAAAACAATATTTGAATACAATCCTAGAATTATATTTAAACTATCACAAAAACTTCTCTACAGCATCCAGAAAAGTCTAGATATACTTGACTCTGAAAAGTAAAATAAAAAATTGTATTACTTTTCAACACTAATTGAACATAAAATTGTATAATATGATCTTAGTATTCGTATGTTTTTATGTTTGATTAAAGAAGGACACAACTTTTCAATACTGCTAATACTTTATTTCTGATTTTGTTTAAGATCATATTTCTAATAGGGCAATTTGTCGAGAATCTTATATGTAGAATAAAAAGAACCAGAGCAAAAACAAACATTACATTTATTGTAAACGTTCCAGAATTATAATTCCATCATCAGTGCTGAAATGGGAGAAAATTTTTTGGCGTATTTTAAAAACAAAAATCAGATATATATGAAAATTCTCTAAATGTCTAAAAAGCCTAATTTGTTAATTCACAAAAAAACAATAGCATACTCCTAGTTCACACAAGCCCACATGTACATGCTTATTCAGATACACCAGTAAAATATACTATGCATAAACATATCAACACATACACAGATACATACATACACACACAAATACAGAATTACGTCAGTATGTGGGAGCAATTGATAACTTTACGGCACTAATGTCTTTATAGAAGGTTAGGTTTAAGAGTGAATATGAAAAGGGACTCTAAAATTCTAAGGTCATGCTCATTATTAACTTGGCATAAAGTTAAACAATCAGAATTCTTTAATGAATGGTTTGCATTTTCATACTGATCTCTAATTGATGATTGGAGTGGAATGGTTAGTGTACAACCGGTTCTATGAGATATTCCTATGTGTTAGCTATGCCTGATGAATTGTTTGAGTTTGGTACTACCAACGTTAGACTGCATGCAGCGGTACCACGTATTAAAATGGACACAGCCCCTCATCTTTTTTTATAATTGTGACTGTTGCATGCAGTCTTATGTTGGTAGTACCAAACTCCAACATTTTATCAGACATAACCAACACGCAGGAATATCTCATTGTACCAGTTATGCAATAATTATCCCATCCCAATCATTAATTAGAGATCACAGTAAAAATTCAAACCATTCATTGCAAAATACTAATTTTTCAACCTACTAAGGTTTTATTTATTGTAAAATATTAGCCATGTATTAAAAAATGATGCAAATTTTGTATGCCCTGTGGCATTAATAAAGTACTTTAAGAATTTACTAACATCCCTTGAACTAGTCAGTCATCAAAAATTTCTTTACTACACTAGGAAAATATGAGTAACTATACTGAAATAATTATATTTTAGATAATTTAAATTATTTAAAAGAGCATCATTTTTAAAATTGAAGTATATATCAGTCTAATAGTTAGCCAACACCAGGAGTAAATCAAATAATGCAAAAACAAATAAATAAAATAGCTCACTATGTTTGAGTAATGTATCTAGTCAGCTGACGTATTACCTAACTTTCCATGATTAAATTTCAATTCCTATATAATGACTTGGAGCTACAAAAAAGAACTTGATGGACAGATCTAAATATCCCGATAAATGTCAGCAAGTTACTGTTGGTCTACAATGCATCATTGATCACCCATAGTCAACGTTACGAAATAGGAATTGTAAGTATAGGGTACAATATTATGCAACAAAATCAAGCTTTTTAGACACCAAATTGAAAAAATAATATAAGGCATAGTAAGACAACATGTTAATTGCTCAAGAGGTCAAGGCTAAACGTGCCCGATGCACAGAATGTATCCGGAAATTCGAGTGCACAAACTTAACAACAAAATGATCTAACATTTTCTGAACTTGACGTTGAGTTTTGGCATTATCGTGAAAATTTTCAAGCAGCTATGCATGTAAAGCTAATTCTTATCGTTAATACAAGCGTTCGAAGAGTTTTCACTGGCTAACAATAAACTACGTCGCTAAACACACGATGGATGAGACATAGGTACAATGGGTCACGAGGGACGTCATCCGACATCCGTTACTAAGTAAATTCTTCATACAAAATATTGAATTGGCAGCTATTTTTGTATTTATTTCAGTTAACTTACTTTGAACCAGTTGTTTTATCATTTAATATCTTATTTTAAAAGGGGGGAAATAAAAACAATTTTCAATCAGAACATTACCAGAGCTTTAGGGACACACTAGGGTTTTTCTTGGATCCCTATCATTAATTAAAACACTATTCAATTCTTTATACATATATTTTTTTAACCAAAGAGCTTCAATTTTAATCATATTTTAAGACTTTCAGTATAAGAACTTCACAAATCCGATTCGTTTTTTCATACCCTATGCTCAAGGGATTAATACCACTTGCTGCTCATGAAAATTGGCCAGAAATTTGAAGTTCTGCAGGAGGATCCGAGGGTTTTCCCCATAATGAGAAAAACTTACCATAATTTCCGCTGGACGTAGATGTTTGAAGTGGGGTCCTGGTAAATCGGCGGGATACCTATATTGTGTCCTCACGTTTGGAAAACTAATGCATAATACGATACAAACAGTCTAGATTTGAATAACATATACAACTGTGGCGTATACTACCCTCAAAATTTGACTTTGCTTGGTCATGATCGCCAAACCATCAAAATCACAGTCGCACAGAAGCAGGAAACACTATTAGCACGATCGGTGAACGCTAGAGGTAACTTAATCAATTTGGTTGTCCCACCCTGAAACCGTCTTTCAACTGACATAGAAAGAACGAGGGAATCTCGGTTGGCATAATGTTACTTAGAATTTTTTAATTTTTTGTTTTAGAAACTATACGTGCTTATTTTTATTACCGAGCAAATCATGGTTAGGAACATGCTGTGCCCGAAAAAAATTCACATTTGTTCGTCAATACAGTGTTGGATTTTATTGACTGCATCGTCTTCAGCTGCTCTACGTGTGGCTGGCAACAGTTGAGGCGGCGTCACACGATGTCCAATCCGTAGTGCTATGTTACCAAATTGATCGGGTAGCGTGTCGCAATTATGAAGACAACGGTCACACGTTTCGGGATTATACAGGGTGGGCCAGAGGTAACTGATCTTTTTAATTTGCTTGGTGAGTAAATAGAGTACCGAAATAAACCATGAACAATGTTGTTCCTTCATATAAAAAAAAATTTCCTTGGAACAAATTTAGCAAATTAGAAGGGTCAGTTACTTCTAGCCCGCCCTTTCCCTGTTTGCTGCGCCAGGAGAAAGAAATAATCCCTTAATACACGTTAATAAGTACACGCCAACCCAGTTCTTTGCCATTTTGATTACCAAATGATGACGATACTCGTACCAAAAATGCACTGTAGCTCATGGCTGAAATTTGACGGTTTCGTCCCGCTATGAAAACGATTATGACGAAACTTCACCATTTGGTCTCCGTGTGACGGCGGCCTTAGAATTGTCAAGAACCGGCAGTAAGATAATTAAAATTAAAGTAAATTTAGGGTTTTGATGTATTTACAATTATCGACCCCTAATTTTAGCTAGGTAAACACGAGCTTCCTTTGGAGTTACGGGTGTCATTTTACTAGTGGTAGGTGGGTCCTCAACGCGAGGGTTCCAACAACCCACCCTCACTGAAACCTTTTCAGAGCGGAGGGTGACATCACAACGTGCCGAGCTCTTTTCTTACAAGTATTCTCTGTCATGTAGTACTCACCATTAATACGCATGCCAGTTCGATGGCACATAGAATGCCAATATCATATGCCTCAGAGGGAGCTCCAAGTAAGCTGTCTGGCTGAGAAAACAGTGCGATAGACGGTCTACAGCATAGTTTATTAAGATTTTTATCAGTGTCAAATGCATTGATTTATCGAAGGTATTCCAAAAATTCAGTGATAGGAGCGTCATAACCCAACACGTCTTTGATAGCAAGGAGTGTGTGGTGGTCATCAGAAAATAGGCTGATGATGCACAGGCGTTTGCTTGATGTTGTTCAAGTATTCGGTGACGTGTGTGGCCACCCATACCTGAGGTGGCTCTAAACGACTTCATTCCTTCTGGATAATTTCATCTTTTTGAGGGAGTTCGAATCATGTTGGATGTTCAATAAAAAAATCTTGTTCTGTGATTTTTCTTTCGAACGGGTATGTATTTTAGTCGAAATGATAGGGTACCAGTCTCCGTAGATGAAAAACATGCTAGACGCTGAGGATAATAATAATAATAACTCATTTAACGACAGCTTCGGTCATAAACTATTTAGCTGTCGCTTTGGCCTTCAGGCC
>JACJUY010010916.1:0-10918 GCA_014220935.1 Platorchestia sp. MABIK
CCACACCTCGTTTTTCCACTGTTCAATCGTCCAATGTTTACGCTCCTAAAACCAAGCGAGTCATCTTTTTCATCACACTTCTGACACAAGGGACCATCAATCACCTAACCACGTTTGAAGTCCGTAAGTTCCGCAGAGCGCCCCATTCTGCTCTCTCACGATGTCCAATGACTACTGAGGTCCCTGATATGGAGTACCTGGCAGTAGGTGGCAGCACAATGCACCAATTGAAAAACCTATGCTTTAGGGGGTGTCGAGATACTTTTGATCCCATAGAGTGTATAATTATTGTAATAAAAAAGCCTAAAGTTTCACAAATAAAAATATCAATTTTTCAAACAATGAGCAAGAAGCCACACAATAAAGTAAAGTTAATAATTTAAATGGTTTAAAATTTTAACCATCTTTTTGATGAAAACATGATGAGCTTCACTCAGATGCTACCAACCCCAGAAAGTCTGCACTACACATATGGGTGGTGTCATCTTGAACACACAAGCCAGACTACTGAACTCAATCCTGTTGACATGGAGAGAAGTGAAATCTATCTATAACAGGACTTTTTGCAACTAATGGCAGAAACACATATAACACCAATACAATTTTACATTCATTGACCCCTAATCAAATGCATAGAATTTATTTGCATTAGAAAATCAACAAAAGACTTGACAATTTGAACTCAGCCAATTACTTGCAATATTAGAAAAGATTCATTACCACAAAGAAAAAGATCAATGGTTGGAAAACATCATTTACAATGAATCACAATTTTAATTGCAATGTAAAATTATACAGAGGCATTAAGGTGCTAAAACTGTACCTCACTTCACTGGTTTCAATCTAATCTGCCACTTAAGTTGAATACAAAAAATAAATTACACTAGAACACATAATTTACCCAGTGAGTTGACAACAAAAATTTTAACAAGCTATCCAAAGATTAAAATGCTTTGAAACTCTTTATGCCTATATAAACAAGAAAGGTGAGCACTAGCTATAACTAAATGAATAAATAAATACACTAAAAGAAGATGCCCTTTTACTTACAATAACTTGAGCATCAAAAGAACATGTAGCAAAAAGGTGGCCAGAGTTGGAGAAAGCAGCATGAAGCACGTAGCTCCTGTGGTCCTTGAGAATCTCACAGCGCATCACCGGAGCTTCGTCCACCAGTCGTACAAACTCGCCTCGCCAGCCTCCCTCAGCTCCTGACAAATTGAAAAAATGGAAACATTTAGGTATGCTAACAATGCTAATACCTTGAGCAATGGTACGGCAAGTCTTTGATAAAATATCTTCAAGACACTAGAAAATTTTGTACTAGTTTGTTTACATTTTACATTGATAATGACTAATGATAAAAGCAAAAAGTACTCAGTCAATATAAGCGAGTGTGTAACGAAATATTAGTCTGAGTTACCGGTTCGCTACTATGAGGCTGAAATAGGATGCTGACCAGGCGCAATCCAATTGTTCAGACTTAGAAGCCAGCGCAGGACGCTCAGGTATCATTCAGATGGCAAGTTAATTGAGAATAAGTTTATTAAAAGTAACAATTATAGGAACCTAAGGGTGTGTCTTGCGGAAGCCGTCTCTCCACACGAGATTGTCAACCATCCGCTGATTACAATGGGGAACACTTGTTTTATTGCATTAGAAAAAATAACTTACTATAGTCAATTAGGATGCTGATTTCAAATCTGAAATTGGTTTTTGTCTGCAAGCTTCAGATTTTAACATATTAGTTGATTTTAATGACATAACAGTTGCAATATCAGCCACAATTTGCTGATCCTTCAGAACACCACAGCTGATAAAAGCTTATCAATTTGTGTATTTTATTTGGGCAGGAACTTGTGTTTGTACACTTCATCTGTGCGATTTCATTTAATGCTCTAGCAGTAGTCAGTAGGGTGGAGCACTTTTTCAAGTTTTTAGAATCTGATAGTGCCATAGTGTAGAAAAATTGTGAATCTCCATAAAAAAATATATGCAAAGTATTGGCCCTCTAATCCATTCTCTACACATGCCACTGAGGTGACAAAATTTTTATAAATAGGCTAAAAAGCCCCTATCGATAAAATTATTGACATTATAAATTTTTACACTTTATTTTGCTGTATCAATATGATTGTGTTTAAATGTCACTTTACTTTTATTCACATTTCAGGTCGATCCAATATCATATGCCACAAGCATCACGAAAGGCATTTAGGTGATTTTCATGATGCTCCTGGCCGACCAGCAGTCACTGACTTAATTTTTATAAATACTAAATCAAAATTAAATGAAGGCATGATCCAGTCAATGTTTGCTATTTTCAAATTTTCTCACTAAAATTGACTAAATTTAAGGTGGATATTGAATTTCAGTTAAACCCGGCGCACTTAACGTGTCAAGAATGGCAGTCCTAGATGGTGATAGACTGATAGTGCCATATGGCAACACTTGCTGGTCTCACTGTGCATGCACGAGGTGCCCATGACAGGCATTGGTAGCTACTGCTAGCTAGTATATCTGTGACTGTTGCCGAGGGTGGTCTGTGTTGCTCCGTTTGTTTATATCATATTGGACCCAAACATCTCTTCAAAATAATTACTACTTCTTGCTTCCTGCCTACCAAGTGTAGAAATATAGTAGACAAAGTGATTCAACGTAATGCATACTCTGCACACTCCAAAAATCTTTTATTTGCAATGATAAATTAAAGGAAGATACTGGGAGGTGTATGCCAACATTCAAAGATGTTATGAAGCATTACTTCTTTACTAAACAACGATGGAAAGTAGGCAACCAAGACCCTACTCCAAAGTCAGTTTTCAAGGAAATTGCAACACACCTACTGAATGTGTGGAGCAAAGTATCAATTCCCACAGTAACTGAATATAGAATCAATCAAATGCTAAACACTTTGCATAAAAGTTATTGTAATTAAATTCAAACAGTTAAATCAAAGAAAGATAATGCATCATTCAAGACAAAGTTGGTGCAATTCCAAGAAGCAATGTTGAAACTGTTTGACATAAGTGCTTGTAAATGTAAAAATTTTTCATTGTGCCCTTGTGTCCGAGAAAATAAAGTCCCTCTTCAAGAACAGGCTTTTTTTATTGGCAAACGAACACAAATAAAAAGTGATTGGTTCTATTGATTGAGCTACATCTGCTCAAATGTGTAAATGGAGATGTTGAAATATTGAACAATTACAAAGGAACACCTAATTCAGTTACTCAGTTTTTCCTCTTATTTATTTTACCGTTGTTCGTGTTTTTTCAAAGTTTAGATTTTTATAGATACTTCTTCAGTGTCTTAATTCTTCCTTTTTTGGTTTCATTTTACTGAGATTTTTATTGCTGAAGATGGACAGTTAGTCCAAAACGTTTTATTTGATCATTTTTAATAAAAATGACTACGTGTAGCGATTTATGCCTTGCTTTTTTATTCTCAAGCTTAGAAGCATTAATGCTGGAGTTATTTTAGATTATACTAGAGAGTGGTATGGTGAAGATGGATTTCGTAAATTTTGCATATTTCAAAACACCCAGAAAAAGCTCACTAAAGCAAAACTTGACCTGAAATTTTTGACGTCATGTGAGCTGTACAACATATTTCTGAAATTTCTATGCTTCAGACTGTACAATGTACAAAAGTCAATCCAGACCTTGGAGTGTGATTTGGTTGAAGACGGTCTCCAAACTCTCTTCGAAGCTTATTGAGTGCAGGATATCCATTTCATCCCTTTCACCGTTGGATCTTGTTCTTGTGAATTGCTGCATCTCTACAATTAATTCAAACTTTGAAAAAACTGTCGTTCCTACACACAGTAGAAAGCTTCAGTCATTGGGTCTGGCCAATCATTTGGAACCAGTTGACCCTAAAGATGTAATTTTCAACTATAGCTCTGTGTGACAGACTCTGCCATCTGTTAGCTTTTGGGTTAGATTTCAGTACACTTGTTCACAGACCACACTTTTTCATCTATTTCAGTTTTGAGAGGCTTTTAAATCAATTGAAAACCGTTCACTGCAATGACTTCGTGTAATTTTCAAGTCAATTTTGTTATGTAGTCCATAGGTATTTTTACAATTTTGAACCATTCAAAAAGTTTTCGGCAATTTTTACAAAATCTGACATTAGGCTTTTAAAAATTCTTGCCGCAAATAATGATGTTGTAGTGACCAAACCAGATAACGGCCGGGGTGTAGTGATAATAGACAAAGCTAAGTACATAGAAAGCATGAGCAATATACTTTCTGGTGATAGCAAGCTTCAGGAAATTGTAGAGCCCATCCATAAATTCTCTATGCGTGTTGAGGATTAGATCAATAATTTTTTGTTTCGGTTGAAGAATAAGGGATCTATATCACCTGACGATTAAAAAAGGCTACGTGCAAACGGATCCAGTCCTGGTACTCTTTACAGCCTACCTAAAATCCTTAAGTCTGATTTTGCAACGAATTTTCAGTTTCACCCAATTTTTGCCTTGTTTAATACTCCTAGTTTTTTCTTCCCAAATTTTTTGTTCCAATTCTGAAACCTTTTACTGCGAATTGTTTTACTGTAGACAACTCTAAAGTATTTGTAGTCAGTTTGAGTAGTTTTAATAATGCTGATCGGCTGTTCATGGCGTTCTTTGATGTGGAAAATTTGTTTACCAATACCTTTGCTGGAAACTATGGGAATTTGTTTTTTTAAATTATTCGCAAATTGTCAAACTTTCATGGGGCTCTTTCACAGTATTGTTGAAAAATTGCAAAAATTGGCAGACTATAATCTTTATTCATTTTCAATGGTAAAAATTATAAGCAAGTTGATGGGTTGGGCATGGGTTTACCTTTAGGCCCAACGTTTGCCAGTATATTTCTGTGACACCATGAACAAAACTGGTTAAACGAATGTCCTCCTGTTTTTTGGCCTGTATTTTAGAAGCGGTTTGTTGACACCTTTAGATGTTGATGACAGCGGTATAAGATGACACCTTGACCATAAAAATATGCTTGAGAAAGTTGTCCGGCATCGACTCCTTCCTTGGCATCCTGCACCCGGGGCAGAAAGCCTCCATTGGTTGGCGCCATGTTGGAGAGTTGTCAAAAAGTACCGGAAGGACACTCGTGAGTCTTAGTTGCATTGTGGCTACTATTGTTGAGTTATCTCTAGACGAAGGTAGAAAATATGGGAAAGGAAGATGCCGTCCAAGGGATGCGTGGACGCTAACCCACGTCGGAGACAGGCAGCTGATCAAGTCGGGCAAGATACTGCAGACTCAGTTGCAAATGGCGCAGCCAGAGAGGAGGTTCTTCACTCTCCACACACAAACTCTCCGTAGGGGAGGTTCGGAAAGCACCAGTGCAGAGTCTGATGGCGGCATTATGTACTAGGTCCAGAGTTTTTAGCGCAGTTTTCTTTGCATGTTGGTAAATTGTGCAGCCATAATCCAGCTTACTCCTAATTAGCGTTCGGTACAGTCGAAGCAGCGTAGCACGATCCGCTCCCCAGGATAGACCAGAGACACATTTAAGCAGGTTCATCCTCCTGGTGCAGTCAACCTTGAGGGTAGCCAAGTGAGGCTTCCATGATAGCTTGTCGTCAAAATCATTCCGAGGAGCTTTGCACTGTGCATAAAATTAATCGGCTCCCCACGAAGCAGCAACTGCGGAGGGTCGTGTCGACGGCGGCTTTGAATGAGAAGAGCTGCGGTTTTGGTAGGAGAAAAGCTTAATCCATTCTGTCCAGCCGAGTAATTCACATTATCTATTGCCAGCTGCATCCGACGTGTCAACGCTAGCAAAAGAGTTGAAGAGGAGTTTATCATGAAGTCGTCAACATATAGCGACGAGGCAACACTGGCTGGCAAGTTAGAGGTGAGTCCATTAATGGCAAGGGAGAAGAGCATACAACTCATCACACTCCCTTGTGGAAAACCCTCCCGTTGGATTTGCAGCGGGGATAGGGCATTTCCCACTCTGACACAAAAAGTTCTCTCCCTCAGAAACTGCTGCAAATACATCGCCAAATTACCATGGAGGCCGCATTCATGCACATGCTGCAAGATCCCGTGCCTCCAGACAGTGTCATAAGCTTTTAAAAGGTCAAAAAAGACACACAGAGTCTGTTTCCAGGCCGTGCTGCTAACCAAATGGTTATGTAAACGTACAAGAGCGTCTGTAGTCCCTCGGAGTTGCCTGTAGCCGAACTGAACCAGGTTTAAAATTTCCCCAGCCTCCAACCATCTGACCAGCCGTACGTTCACAATTTTCTCCAGCAGTTTTCCAACGCAGCTTGTGAGGGCGATTGGGCGGTAGCTATCAGTGCAAGCAGGAGGTTTCTGGGGCTTTGCAAAAGTGAGAACCATGGAAGTGCGCCATAGTGTTGGGTATTCATGAGTGCTCCAGACTTGATTGAAGATGAAGAGCAGTTGACGGAAAGCTGAGGAGTGCATTCTCTTTAACATTTTGTAATGGATTCCATCAGGCCCAGGCGCGGTGTTTTTGCATTTCTTCAGGGCACGATAGATTTTCAAGGATGGTGAGTGGTTTGTCATAGGAGACAACATCTTCAGCTGTAAAGTTCAGTCTTAGTTGTTCCTGTCTCCCCTTGTACACACGGAAAGCAGGAGGGTCGTGCGCGTCACTGCTTACAGAGGAAAAATTCTCGGCCAGAGCATCCGCCACTCGCTGCGGATCCGCCGTGAGGGAACCGTTTAGTTCTAGGCAAGACTGGCTGATACTGTAATGTCCCTTCATTTTCCTGACGCGTTGCCAAATCTTAGACATGGGCGTGTCTGCATTAAGACTGGTGACACACCTACGCCAAGAGTCTTTGCAGGCTTCATCCTTGATGTATTGCGCCCCAGCTCTAGCCCTATTATAGGCAATCTTGTCTGCTAGCTCACCGGTATGCTAGTATCGCCTCAGTGCTTGCTGCCGTTCAACATTGGCCACGGCGCAGCTGTTGGTCCACCACGGGACGCGGTGTTTGGGAAAACCCCTGCGCGACACCAGGATAGCCAAGTTTGCAGCGCTTCTTAGGGTTCTGTTGAAGTGTTCAACTAGCTCAACTATACTCCCATACTCAGCATCCTCGTCCATCTGCGTCATATCCTCATAGGTTTTCCAATTTGCTTGCCTCATCATGTATCGTGGCTCCGTGAGTATTGGCTCATACTGCTCCAGATGAATCACTATTGGGTAATGGTCACTGCCGTGAGCATCCTTCAGCACGCTCCATTGAAAGTCCGGTAAGATATCGGGGCTGCACAGGCTCAAATCTATTGCAGATGCAGTACCAGTTTGGACATGAATGTGAGTGGCTGCTCTGTTGTTCAGCAGGCAGGAGCTGGTTTAATAATGAAAGAGTCCATCGTTCTACCATGTTGATCACTCTGTACATTGCCCCACGTTGAATGCTTTGCGTTGAAGTCCCCCAACGAAAATGGAATGTTAAGGCAGCTGACTGTATAGGTTTGTCAGGTCTGGCAAGAAAAATGGCTCTGCTGGTGAGATGTATGCATTACAGATAGTTAGAGGTTTGCTCCCAATCCAAAGGCGAAGTGCCATAGCCTGGATTTGGGTTTTCAATGCTAGCCTCGCATAGCCCAGATCTCTCCGGATGAGGACGGTCAGTCCTGGTCCAGGAACCGGGTCGGGCACATGAGAGGTCTCTATATTGTAAACCCCATGAGGTGACGGGGTTAGGCTTCCCAGCATTGTTTCCTGGAGACATTTGCATTGTGGTTGATATGGTTCTATGAGGGTCCGCAAGTTGCCATAGTTTTTTCGGTACCCTCTAACATTCCATAGAATAATGGTTTGCATCAAATGTTACTGTTATTAGGTTTAATCTCCGGGTATTTCTTTTTGGTATCTGGTAATTTTAGCACAGATGGCGTATTATGCTGGCCTTGTCTATCGCCCCATACATGCAAAGGCGTTTTGGGAGGGGGCATTGAGGTAGGTTTTGATGGTGGCCATACTTTTGACATGTGGGAAGAAACGGCCTTGGGTACGGTGATCACGCGATCCAACGAATATACGCACTGCGCTACGGTGGAGTCGCGCTTCACGGTGGCGCCTCAACTAGGTTGGGTGCTATCCGCACCACGGCAGGTCAGTGAGTCGCGTCTTACATCAGAACGTCGCGGGGCTGCAGGATCCTCACCAGTACGAGTCATCACCGAGTCTGGGTCACAACCCAAGCTGCTAGAAGGCTGCACGTCCTTCCCAGGCAACGGCGAGATATCGTCGCTCCGGCCGCTTGCCCCGCTGTTACTTTTGCTCTGTGGTCCATCTCTACTCCAGACTTTTCCCGTCAAAGCTCTGGTCATTTTTGCTGAGGCAGCGCCAGTAAGAGGCGACGACGCGCTCGGGACATGCTTTCTTGAGACAACAGAGGTAACAGCGCCCGTGGAAAACTCAGCATCAGGAAGGCCTAGCGGCATAACGCTCGGAGCATCAGCAAAAAAAAGTCTCGGAGTCTGTGCTGGTTTAGTGCCGTACTGTGATCTAGTCATATCAGAGCGACCCGCAGCACCCAACAAACTGCCCACACCTTCAGTGGCAGTGGGCTCTCGACCAGCCGCACCGGAGTTACCATTTGGTCCCGCTGGGTGCACAGTCGTCAGAACGCTTGGTCTCCTCTGAGAGGCCTGCACTCTCTCAGCGTACGATGTACCACGGGTGATGCACCTGCTGCTAATTAAACGTTTTGCTTCTCCATAACTCAACCTTTAAGTTGTCTGCGTGCAAACACCTCCTCTTCCATTTTGTAATAGAAGCAGTCCCGAGATACAGCAGAGTGATGCTAATCACAGTTTGAGCACATTGGAGGTCGGTCACAGGGCGGCTCGTGCTGATCTTAAGCACATTTAGCACATACGCTCCTCAGTGATAGGCCGTGTCGTACACTTCACCTCGTCCAACCAATGTCCACCGACTGAGGGAGAGGGCACCTGTCGAAAGTGAGGATGTAAATGGGAGTGGGAACTAAAATGCCATTTTCCATTCTCTTCATCCAGAACAGGGCCTTAACTCCACACTACTGCAACTCTTCTAAAAGTCGCTCATCAGTGTACTGTGGGTGGTTTGCGTACTAGATGATGCCCTTACTTTCATTTAGGCTACCATGCGCAGTCACCTCAATACTCACGTCAGCCAATTGGTGGAAACACAAAATGGCACGGCTTTGATCCTGGTTGCGCACCTCCACCAAGAGGCCGCCTCCAAGAGTCTCCGTGATCTTGGCCGGTCTTCCTCCCATCTTCCTCCCAGCCCTCGGCAAAAATCACGGTGGGCTACAATGACATCTATTTGGGTCAGGGGCAAGTAGAGATGTGACTCAAAAGAAACCGTGCTGTTTTTTTTTTAAAAACATGTTTTTTTTTTTTAAAAACCATGGCCAAAAAAAAACGTGGATATTTTTTTTTTTTTTATATTTTGTTTGAAAATAACTCAGCAAGAAAAAGATCCACATTACACTATTTGTTTTCATGTCAGATTATAAAATAAAGCAGCATACTTCTTAATTCATGGTTTTCTATGGTTGTATAAAATTTTTCATTTTCTGTGGTTTCATGTTTTGATATTTCATTTATTTTACAATGCACGTGAATCACCTTTAACTCCCCAAATAGTGTGTTGTAATAATACATCTCTACTTATGGTCATTGATGGAGATGTGATCAAAAAACCATGCTATTTTTTAAATGTTATTTTTACAAAAAATCATGACTAAAAAACATGGATATTAATATACTTTATGTGACCAAAATAAACACCCTTTTTTAATTATGTTTTTGTTACAAAAAATCATGACGAAAAAACACGGTTATTGATGTATTTTATTTGACCAATACAAATATGCTGTTTTTTTTTAAAACATCTTTTTTTTACAGAACAATCATGACTAATAAAATGTGGATATTAATATATTTTATGTGACCAAAATCCTTGCTTTTTAGATAAATGTTTTTTTTTACATAAAATGGAGATTAATGGCTTTGTAAGCAAAATAGGTTTTTTTAAAAAAAATATCATGGTTTTTCTTTGGTCAGATGAAGTATCTAAATACCCATATTTTTTAATGATTTTTTGTAAAAAAATTCTAAAATTGCATGATTTTTTGATCACACAAAATGTATTAATATCCATGTTTTTTTACAAAGAAGTCGTGACCAAAAAATGGATTTCAATGAATTTTTTGGAAAAAATACATGTTAAAAAATCATTGATTTTGTAATCACATTAAATATATTAATATCCATGTTTTTTAAATATGATTTCTTGTAAAAAAAAATTGTCAATATGCAGTTTAATGCTTTCACCGATATTAAAAATTCCATTTCAAAGAATCACTAGGTACACGTTTGGAAAAGTTTTATAAGAATGACCTTCTGCTCGCTGATGCGTTATTTTCGAGTTATTCAAGTTTTGAATTTTAGCAGTTCCATAAAGCAGTTGCATTGTGCGCTTGAGCTGCTAGAGTATGCTTGGGTACTTGGTAATTTATTATTAGCCAATCCCACGGAGCCTGAACCCACTTCTAGGATGTTTTGGTAAATAACACAATAATGGTTATCACTCAAAAATATTACTGGGACTGGGGCAGTGAATACTGAAATTAACATGCAGTTGACATCAGTTTCAATATGGTAAAACATTAGCAAAAGCGTAGGAGTGAATACCGTAGATTCAAGTATTCACTTCCCCAGCCCGGCTAAAATTTTTGGGTGATAACGTTTATTGTGTTGTTAAGGCAACCATATCATAGCAGTTGGGCTCAAAAATAAGTTTCTCACGATTCTGCTTTTCTTTATTTTAAAAGAGTTTGAGATATGTCCCCGAATGTCTGTAGAAATATCAGGAACGTATCCCAGAGCTAGCGCCCCCCCGAGAGGGGTAGAGGATCCCCCTTAGGGACCTTT
>JACJUY010010917.1:1641-25444 GCA_014220935.1 Platorchestia sp. MABIK
TTTATTTGTTTTAACGTCTAAGTATCCATTCTTGATATACATCCTTCTATAAAAACGCACAGTTTGTGGTTTGTGTGTTTGCGGACTTTCATGTTTTCTTGCGTCGTCGCTTTTTTACTGGTTCACTTTCGGTCTTTCTTATTACTTTCTTGCTTCTTTACTTTTTCACTGGTTCCCTTTCGGTCTTTTTTATTACTTTCTTGCTTCTTTACTTTTTCACTGGTTCACTTTCGTTTTTTTTATTATTTTCTTGCTTCTTTACTTTTTCACTGGTGTACTTCCGGTCCTTTTTTTTTTACTTTCCTGATTCTTTGGTTTTTTACCGGCTCGTTTTTTTTTAACTGAGGCTTCATGAATTGGACTCTTCATGGCGCCCCACACAGCAGACGACCATTGAAGTCAACAGATGTTGCCATAATATGTAGCTATAAGATGATGCATAGAAAGGGAAACTCTCCCAAACACCAATAACCTTCACGATTCGATATGCCGAAAACGATATATGCCGGTACTTCTACTTATTCAGGAGAAAGTTATCCTTATGGGTCTTCATATCTACTACCAAAGTTTGTGGTAAATGTCTGCGCTGAGTTTGCGCTCTAGTACTTTCAAAAATCAGTTTATTGGTACGTATAATTAAAATTGAACATGCAAGTGTTCCTTCATTATTGAACTCAACAATTAACGATTACGTTTACTGGGCGCCTAGCAAATTTTTGACACCTTAGCTGCCATTTTTGTTAGACTGTTTGGCCATGCAAGTCTCCCGCCTCCCCCTCTCTCCCATGTCTTCTCCCTCATCCCCCCCCTTTCTGTACCACCTTTTGCCACTCTGTACGTAATAACACCGCGTTGGACATACAACATTTCCCTATCAACGCAACAACACCGCGTTGGACATACAACATTTCCCTCCCAACGCAACAACACCGCGTTGGACATACAACATTTCCCTCCAAACGCAACAACACCGCGTTGGACATACAACATTTCCCTCCCAATGCAACAACACCGCGTTGGACATACAACATTTCCCTCCCAACGCAACAACACAGCGTTGGACATACAACATTTCCCTCCAAACGCAACAACGCCCAACATTTCCCCGTTGAGGCGCCACAAAACGCTAAATTTAAGGCAACTTCAATGCTGCCCAGCAAGTGAGAGCAGAGAGCCGTCAGTTGTCAGTTGTGACTCCGCAAGTTGCTGAGCGGTGGCCACTTAAGAAGAAACAAGGTAGCGTCAAACTTTATTTTTCGTCGACTTTGTCGTAGTGCTGACGTCATGGCATCGAACCAATAGCAGCGCTCAGATGAAATCTGGTCTCACTGGTCGCCACACATCTGGCACCTCTATTGGCCTAACGACATGTCGCAATGGTGACGCCATGGCATTGAACCAAATAGCTGCTATTGGTTGGACATTCAACGTTAATGTAGTAAATGCAGATAACATCTGGTAACAATGGTAGCCACACATCTGGCTCCGCTATTGGCCTAACGACATGTCGCAATGGTGACGTCATCCAGCGTGTTTGAAGTGAAGCCTTTCTATTGGCTAACCGAACATGAGGAGGCGTATTTTTGCCCTGTAGAAATGGGTTTACAATGTTTCCTCTTCCATGGCATCGGTGCCATCACCCTTCTTCTCTCCCGGCTGGTTACCATGAGCATCACATTAG
Source organism: Platorchestia sp. MABIK (assembly GCA_014220935.1). Classification (NCBI taxonomy): domain Eukaryota; kingdom Metazoa; phylum Arthropoda; class Malacostraca; order Amphipoda; family Talitridae; genus Platorchestia; species Platorchestia sp. MABIK. Next base: position 3,323 of record JACJUY010010917.1, read on the forward strand.
TGTTGAGGCTTTCGTCAACGTAACAATGGATTTATGCTCAGTGTTGCGATGGAGGCTTGCTGCTTTTATGAAGAAATGAGGTCGAAGTGATATTGAGATAGCGCGTTCTGGCTCTCGGAGTTCGTTTTGTACGAAAATGAAATGTAGCGCTGGGTATAAGGAATTAAGTTGAGGCTTTTTAACTTTTAAGAGGTTAAGTCGAGGTATATTAAAATCATTAACAAGTTTATTAGATTGTTATTACTAATTAAATTAGTGTTTATATACTTTGAAGGTAAGGAATAAATATCGAAGTTTAAACAGATTTATTTTAAAGACGAGGATTGGAGTACATTTGGATTTTTAAAGAAGAGAAACTAATTAAGAGAAATTAATTATAAATTGATTTCTTTTAAAGATGAGGAATGAAGTACAAGTTAGTTCACTTTGAAGGTGAGGAATGAATGATAAAATAATTGATTTCAAAGATGAGGGATGAAGTTGAGACTGATTTATTTTAAAGATGAAGAATGCAGAGTGGAAGTTATCGATTTTGATGATGATATAAAATGATAAACCAACACGGTGATCCACACATTCACAAATAAATGTTTGGAATTCTCAGATTCCTTCATCAGTGATCGATAATCAAAGAAAATATTAACTAAGTCTGATGCAGAAGATATCGAAGTGTAAAGTCAAAGTGCTAGAAAGGCATTGAGGAAAGAAGCACAACCTAATTTCAGGACGCTCGAGTACGGAAAATCTTTAAAATTTATAAGCCCGCAAGTTTTCAGCCAAACACACACACGCACAAACACAAATACAAGTCTGCAAGTGAATATATACGAGGATTCTGATATGTGAAAGTCTAGGTCGTCATTTGCTCTACTGAAAATAGAAAATTAAACTATTTGATGGGCTGATGAGAACTTTCTCAATAGCCTTATAATTAAATTTAACTACAATTAAATTATTTAATCAAATTTTAAACTTAAGTTATTGTAATTGTTTTCTTATTTTGAAATTAAATCGAATTAAAATTAAATAAATTATTAAAAAAATTTAATTAACTAAATTTAATTGTTTACTTATTTTAAAATTAAATTTAATTGAAATCAAATTATTTTGGGGGTCGATTAGAACATATTTCATCGGACATATTTTATTAGATAATTTGAAGGGCCGATTGAATTCTTTGAAGGGCCGCAAAGACTTCAAAATTAAATTAAATTTGAATTAAACTATTTGAAGCGCTGTTTAGAACAATCGTACATGCATTAAAATACAATTAAACTGCAACTTAACTATTTGGAGGGCTGATTAGAATCATCCCAGTGGCATTGAAAAGCTCATTTTCAATCAGATAAATTTGTCCATTATCAGAAAATCATTCTCTTACAAAACCATCTACGTCGCCAAACAAGATGGACTTTACGCAGTTGTACTGCAAGACAAACATGATTGTATTTAAAAAGAAAACTGTTATTATATAATGGTAATGGTTTGTATATAAAAAGAAAACCAGCTATTATATCATGGTAATAATTTGTATCCAAAAAGAAAACCAGCTATTATATAATAAATAACAAATTTTGTAAGGTTTCTACACATCCCAAGACGCTCATTTCGAAGTTTGAAAATGAGATAAATGATAGGCTTAAATTAAAAAAGTACGCTGGAAATATGGCTGATGAATTTTACCAATACAGCCGATCTAACAAATAGATATAAGTCCCTACACTATCTCGACCCCGAAGTAACTTTAAAAATGTGTTTTTTGTGACAGTCTTCCGAGATCATTTAATAGCTGTATCATGTGTTGTGAATAAAACATCTATGGCGTTTAAATAACACCTGACACCACCTGACACCACCTGACACCACCTGACACCACCTGACACCACCTGACATCACCCGACACCACCCGACACCTTAATTTTAAGAAAAGTTTCCCGGTAGCAAGCAAGACGCCGCTCAAAAGTGTTGAGTCACGCTGCCGCATCACGTCTTTAGCCTCCCACGTGAGGCTGTGCCACATGAGGCTGGCCATGTGAGGCTGCGCCACGTGAGGCTGCGCCACGTGAGGCTGCGTCACGTGACAAAAACACACTTGTGATGTATGACGAAAATTTAAAATTTCACGACAAACACGACACATGTACGGCTGTCACTTGTTCAGCTCATGTAGACTGTACTCAGCAAGTGCGTTAACGGACACACACGCACACATGTTAACGCACACTCAAGTACACACGTTAACGCACACACACACGTACACACATGCAGCTTGTACTGTTTGTATATACTCGATGCGCTGACGGCAGCTGTGTGTGAGTCAGGGTCTTACGAAAGGAAGGTTTCCCAGTCCCCTCGCCTTCTGTCTCTTTTTTCCCCCTGTAGAAGATAAAACTGCCCAACGAGTTCATGAGGTACCGAACTTCGTTAAAATCAACTTTTGAACTGGAAGTGGTTCAAAAGTTGTTTAAAATCATGATAGGAACCGGAAGCGTCTTTAAACTTCCTTGATGTCAATTGTGAAACGAAAGCTATGCCGAACTTCTTTAAGATCAAATTGTGACCCGGGAGCGATTTTTAACATTTTACAAAGAAAATTATGAACCAGCAGCGGTGCCGAACTTCTTTAAAATCGAATTATGATCCGAAAGCGGTTCTAAACTTCTTAAAATGAAATTATGAACCGGAAGCTGTTCTGGCTGCTTCAACACAGTTATTGAGAGAGGAACATCTAGGTAATTTGCGTGGTTGTAGCGGTACAGCTGGCAGCGTAAATTCTTCTAAGTGGACTTACGGTGCCAGCTGTGCTGCTACGACCACGTTTCGTCAGGCGAAGAGGATGCACATTTTTTAGCAGTTCACGAAATATAAACGGAAAATGTGGCCAGAGAAATTTTACTCGCCTAAAGGAGAGCGTCTAATTAATGGGTCGTTGTTTTTATTTGCCGTCCGATTTATCTGAAACTTCGTAGTTCTCTGTAAAAATGAATTCTAAGAGAGTTTTACTTAAAGATTTTTTGGCATTATTTTTTATTTTTTGAGCAAATGGCAGTATTCATGATTTTGGATACATTTTTAAATTTTCGTTTCTCCGGAATTTTCCGACCGATTTTACCCCGATTTTTCCATTTAACTTGCAAAATGAAGAGAAATGTGTAAGTGTTAGCTATAAAAACACGATCCGTCCTGTTTGACTGTTATGAGTTTTTAGAGAATTGGAAAAATGCAATTTATAATTTTTTCTGCATATATTTTCAAAAACCTTGGAAAGTAATGATTCTTAGGATAAGAATTCTAACTTTTCTGATCGTACTTTTATGGCCAAAATATTTCTCTGCATTTTTCAGGGTAAATGGCAAGAATCGGTCGAAAGATTCAGGAGAAATGGAGATTTTAAGTTGATTTTTTTGCAAAAATTGAAGTGAGAGAAAAAGCTCTCCGAAGTATTTATAATTTTTTCCCTGCCAAGCTGTAGTAAACGAATGAACATACTTACAAAGCAGTGAAGCATATCGTTAGATTAGAAAAAATTCTGTATAACATGAGGTATAAACAACAAATTTAACCACCTAGACAGTTTTTAACTAAACGTGGTTAAATAATTCTAGATTTCTCTGAATTACACTTTAAAATACACTTTAAATTACACTGAATAACACTCTAAATTACACTGACCTACACCCTAAATAATACTGAATTACTCTAAATTACACTCTAAATTACACTCCAAATTACACTCTAAATCTCGCAGGAGTTGTGCGAAAGACACAAGGAAGCCCTCTCACTCCGCGTCGCGACACACATTGAGCGCTCCTCGATCTCTTACTACAACTTGCAGCGATGTAATACAATCCCATCTATCGAGAATGTTCAGTTACTAAAAAACTTTCAAATCTCATTTAGGTTTTACCCTCCTGAATTGCACTCTATGACCACGGCACTTTGCGAAGGCTATTGTCTGTCATGGAAGATTTCGATTTGTGGAGATATTGCATTTTTGAAGATGATAACTATGGATGACTTCATGATGAATTTGTGGACTACGGTGATGATTTCGGACCGTTATTGTAAGATACCTCAAAGTTTTCTTCACGCTTGAGTCGAATTATTATTCCTGACGATGCATGATTTCACTAACATGGCACAACTTTGCACACTTTTCGGCGTTCGAAGGGGATCATGGACGATATGTTTTCAGTGCAAATATTGAGGATTGAAAGACTAGCCAGTAAATACTCTCGCAATCAATGTTCCACATGATATGAAAATTGTGTCGGCAAAAGTGCTCTCAAATAAAGGAATCAAATTCTCATAACCTCTCAAAATGAAAATAGATTCCATGAACACAACAGATTTTGAAAGTTTTTCTTACATAAAAATTAATTTTTAATTTATGCACTTTTAAAATCACTTTTCCTTTTTTCCCATTTATTTACGAATGTTCGGGAAAATATTTCTTCAAAATCATCACTTCCTTTTCTCACTTTTGTCAACGAATATTAGGGGAAATATTTCTTTAGGTAATTGACATTTGTAAGAGATCGTACACACAATACAGGTGGCTCAAATGGTAAATTTTGCCGTTCGTTACTACCAGAAACAGGGTTGTGAATTTTGCTGTATTGTTACCATAAAATATGGTTTGAAATTTTGCCCTGTGGCACTTCTCGAAGCAGAACGAAGACGGTGGCCAGAGGTTCATATATAAATGTGTGTTATGGGATATATTAAATATATTCAAATATATAATAAAAAATCTTAAAAGTTTCTTAAAATCCATATATATTTATAGACACACATATACATACAAATGTATATGTATTTATACATATACATACACACACACATATATATTTACATGCACTTATATACATAAGAAGTAATTTAAAACTTCAGGAATAAACGGTTGTAATCATTAAGCAGTGTGCAGGTGTCCGGCTTACAGGGGGGCGGTGGCGACGGGCACAAGCAGAGCAAGGAAGTAAGCAAGCCACCAACTCTCTAATTACACAGGTGGGACTGCCGTATAAGAAGTCTCGCTTCAACATCATTAATCGTACGATAGCTTATTTTGGAATGCATTATTCATCGTGCTCTGGTAGAAATAAAAATACTGTGCATTTTCCCTCTTTCATTTTCTTTTAAATCTGGAGCAACATTGCTGGAATGGAGGGTGGTTTTTAAATATGACCGAAAAGAATATTCGGTGACTCCTATATTAAGGAATAGATTTAGGAAAAGAATATTTAATGACTCCTATATTAAGGAATGGATGTAGGCAATGAATATTTAGTACCTCCTATATTAAGGAATGGATTTAGGAAAAGAATATTTAATGACTCCTATATTAAGGAATGGATTTAGGAAAAGATTATTTAATGCCTCCTATATTAAGGAATGGATGTAGGCAATGAATATTTAGTACCTCTTTTATTAAGGAATGGAATTAGAAAGACAAAAAATTTGTGATGATCAAAAAAGTACCAGTTTTATTTTGCTTGCTATTTGAATATAATATTCTTCATTTGTATGCATGAGTGCAGACAAAAATCAGCACCATAACGCAGGCTGTACATTACGGAGCTAGTGAGATCAGACCCAATTCGCTGGATTTCTTCCTCAATGGACGCCTTGAACTGGCGTAGAATTGTTTTTTCAAGGTAAACTCTTCCATTAGATCCCCCAAAGAAAAAAATCCAAACGTGATAGCTCAGATGGCAGAAGATCTCCCATAGGAAAATGAGTCGTTCTTTTGTCCAGCTTGTCATTTTTGGAGAATGCACGCTAAAATCGCGTGCATTTTTCATTTAACTATGGCTTTTATGCCAGACTTTGTATCTTATCTACACACATATCCAATAAAACTGATATTTTTCAGGGTTTTATGAACACTTTGTTTCTTAAAATCCATTATTTCATAAAGTTATTAAACATTATTTTAGGTCTCATATTTAAAAGTCACCCTGTACTTACACATCATCGAATTTTTTCAGGATTTCATAAACACTTTATTTCTTAAAATCTAGCATTTAATGGAAGTTATTAATTAAGCGTTATTTTAGCCCCCCCATTCAAAAATCACACTGTACTTACACACCATCGGCCTTACCAAAGGAAGCGAGACCACAATAGTGGCCAAATTAACCGTTTCCGTGAGTCGCCAAACATCCTCGACTATTGAAGCTAAAAAGAAAAGAACGAACTACATTAAAATTAAAAATAAAGAGCAAAAGAACTCAAGGCATTGAAGTTCCCGTCTTCCGTTAGCTCATTTCAAAAGTTGCCCATGTCCGCCAAACGAAGAAACCTGCGCCAGTCACGGACCAAAAAATGCAGCGGAAAATATCCATTCGATTGGCAGCAATTTTACAATTTATTGAGATACTGCCACGTGACGCTTGAATTGCATTTTGGTGATGAAGTCAAGATTTTGGTGATGAAGTCAAGATTTTGTTTTGGTGATGAAGTCAAGATTCTGTTTTGGTGATGAAGTCAAGATTTTGTTGATGAAGTCAAGATTTTGTTTTGGTGATGAAGTCAAGATTTTGGTGATAAAGTCAAGAATTTGGTGATGAAGTCATGATTTGGTTTGGAATGAATTCGATATTTTGTTTTGGGAATGAAGTCAAGATTTGGCTTGGAATGAAGTCAAGATCAGGATTTTACCTTGAAGTCAAGTTTTTGTTTTTAAAATGAGGTCATGATTTGGTTTTCGAAATGAAGTAAGAGTGTTGCCAGAGGCGAAAAATTCTTGAGTTTTCCAAAAATTGGGGAGCGGCGATGGCAACACCGGCCAGGCACGTGAGACGCTCGTGTCTCTGGCACCCGTGACAGTTCAAAAATGCTCAGCTTTGTGCCTCTGGCAACCGTGACGGGCCAAAAATTATCAGTTGTTTGAGGGCTGTTAGGGGTCTTTGTGGCAGTGCCTAGTGGCAGAAAAACACGCTACTTTCTAGCACTTTTGTCTCGGGTTGCCTTTGTTGGAGAATTAGCGCATAGTGCTTTGCTTCTGCTGCACTTGAGGCCTGCTGTTGTAGCTGCTACGTCTAGATGTGCGTCTCTGGATGTACGACTCTGGATGTACGTGTTTAGTTTACGTCTCTGGTTGTTAGTACCTGAATGTACGTCTCTAAATGTTCGTCTCTGGATTAAAGTACGTGTGAACCTAAATAGAAACTAAATTAATTGATCTCCAGTAAACAGGAACTGAATTATTTAGACTTTACTGAGCAGAAACTGGATTACCTAAACTTTACTGAACAGAAACTGAATTACCTAAGCTTTACTGAACAGAAACTGAATTATTTAGACTTTACTGAATAGAAACTGGATTAGATATACTTTACTGAACAGAAACTGGATTAGATATACTTTACTGAGCAGAAACTGGATTAGATATACTTTACTGAGCAGAAACTGGATTAGATATACTTTACTGAGCAGAAACTGAATTAGATATACTTTACTGAGCAGAAACTGAATTAGATATACTTTACTGAGCAGAAACTGAATTAATTACAGTTTACTGAGCAGAAATTGAATTAGATATACTTTACTGAGCAGAAACTGAATTAGATATACTTTACTGAACAGAAACTGGATTAGATATACTTTACTGAGCAGAAACTGAATTAGATGTACTTTACTGAGCAGAAACTGAATTAATTACAGTTTACTGAGCAGAAACTTAATTAGATATACTTTACTGAGCAGAAACACAACCTCTGATTTCCTCACCCCTGCAACTCAATAACAATGCAAATACTAGCCTTTACATCTCAGTATTTATGATGAAGTTAGTAAATCTAAATTCATATTTACTCCAGCATTTGTGATGGACATCGTAAATTTGAACTGCTTTCAGCACTATTATCAATTACGAACGTCGTAAACCAAAATTACGTTTTCTACCAATATTCATGACGGACCTTGTAGACCTAAATTGAGTGTTTACACTCAAATTGTTGATTGAGGTCGTAAATCTGAATAGGGCATTCCACTCATGTTCATAACGAACACCGTAAATCTGTACCGCGTAATCAACTCATGTTCATAACGAACACCGTAAATCTGTACCGCGTAATCTACTCATGTTCATAACGAACACCGTAAATCTGTATGGCGTAATCAACTCATGTTCATAACGAACACCGCAAATCTGTATGGCGTAATCAACTCATGTTCATAACGAACACCGCAAATCTGTACCGCGTAATCAATTCATGTTCATAACGAACACCGCAAATCTGTACCGCGTAATCAACTCATGTTCATAACGAACACCGCAAATCTGTACCGCGTAATCAACTCATGTTCATAACGAACACCGCATATCTGAATTGCGTGGGAGAGAAGTGGTGGTGCGTTGGTGCTCCCCCATGGGATTTTTGGTTACCGCCGCTTCTCGTTTTTGGGTAAATGAAGAAATAGATAAATAAACAGGTGAAGAAATAGATAAATTAAGAGAGAAAAATAAGTAGAGAAATAGCTAAATAGAAAGATTAGAGTAAGTAGAGAAATAGCTACATAAATAGATAAAAATAGTTAAAGAGAAGAGATGGTTAAATAAATGGCTTCAGAAGTAGAAAAATAGATAGGTAAATATCTCTGAACAGGTCAGTTGTTTGCTTGAATCGCAAATTAATGAGGAACTTAAAAGCTACGAAAATTCCAAGGAAATTATTCAAATCTAATAGGAAAAAGTTTGGAGTCCCGGTCCATCATAAGCTCAAAAAAGTGCACATCATTGTGTTTGAAATAAAAGATACAAAACAAAATGTTGAAAGGAGTCACTAAAAGATATCACGAAAACAGAAATTTGTCGATGAAAAATTAAATTAAAAGATTGTTATCTACTTACTATTTGCAACGGGTATAAACTGTCGGTATTGTTGAGGGCCGGTGTTCGTTTAAAAAAATGTGTATCGACGAAAAATGTGTATAAGCGTTTGTGAAGATTGAGTTTGTGACTGCTGGTCGGTCAGCAGCATAATGAAAATCCCCTCAGTGGCCACCGGTGGGTCCCTTCGCAAGAAACGTGCTAAGCAGGTTGTGCTCGAGATTTACTGACTCAGCAACATCCCAAACGGGTTCGCCTCCGCAAATGAAGCAATAAAATTCGTGTATTTAAACGGCACTTGCTGAGAAAATAATGAGAAAGACTCACTAAAAGCGAGGAGAACAGCATGAAACAGAGTGGTGACGTCAGACAGCGTAATGAGATGGAGAAGTGATTGTTCGGCTTTTTCAAGCATACTTTGCCTGTCCTGCGGCAGCTGAACAAGCTTTCGTGCATTTCAACGGCCCTCGCTAGGGAAATAATCCGGAAGACTCTTAAAGAGCAAGGCGAACTGTATGAAACAGAAAAGCAACGTCTGCCACGAAATGAGATGGATTATCCGGAAGACTCTTAAACATGAAAATAATTTAAAAATCTTAAACATGTTCCCTTAAAGAGGAAGGGAGCAACATGAAATAGCTTGGTAAAGTAAAGTAAAGTATACTGTCAGGCAGCAATATGAGATGGAGAAGTGAGAGCACCACTTTCTTATAAGCACTGCTTGTCTGTCCTGTGGCATTTGAAGAAGCACTGTCTAAATTGACTAGCTAGAACAAGATTTCCAACAACTTTCAATAATTATAATGAAAATAAACTCAGTTAATGACAACTTCGGTCAAAGACTAATTAGCTGTTGCTTTGATGTTCCTACCAAAGTTGCCTTTCACAGCTACGAGATGACACGCTTTTTGCACGTCCCGGTAGTATTTTCCTTCTTCAACTTCAACTTACACTGCTTTTCCTTCTTCAACTTATAAGGTTGCGGCGGTACATATGACAGTAATTCAACTAAAGTAGCCATCAAACCTAAGCAACACAGGCAATACATTGCCCTCAATCAGTAGCGCAGCCAGGGATATTGTTTTAAGAGGTATTGTAAAAACCAACGAGGTTTTTTGTATTATCTTTCTTAGAAATGAACTGTTTTTCTTTTTTCGTACCAAATGTTTTTCTAGGCTAAAATCTTCATTGCTGAGCTTTTTCGAGTGAAATCTTAAGCACAGAATTTGAATCAAAGGCATCGTGTTTCAAATGATTTTCAAAAATGCAAGTGAGAAATTTAGGAGACGAAATGGCGCGTAGCGCAGCCAAGTTCACTCATGAGATTGCGCTGCCAGCTGTGCCGCTGCGGTCACGCAAATAGCTGGAAAATAAAGCCTCCGGTTCCATCATGAATTTTCTAGCTAAGCTATTGTGTTCTTTTCTTGATTCAATGGATTGCATAATAATTACTCCCGTGTTGCAGTAATTAGCACCTCACAGTGGTGAAGAATGTAGAACGCAATGAAGGACGCACTAAAAGTCAAAACAGGAAGTCATTTTTGAAATATTAATTTGCTATAAGATCTTTTACGGTGTCATCATTGCTAAAATAAAAACGCACTGAACGTTGAACCTCCGTTAAAAAGCGAAACAATTTTCACGATAGGATAAATTTATTTATACCGCTGCGTCTCAGCGGAGAATATTAGTCCTGTTTTGAAATGGAAGAAGAAAAGAAGACTCACCTGAATAATAACGCGGCGCCGCATCAAGCAGACTGTAGACGCAGGGTCCGAGTTGCGACACTACGCAGAACAGCCTATGTACGCTCAGATAGGATATGAGTAGAAGGATGTACCGCACAACCTCGTACCAACATCGCGACTTGCAAGTTCAAGGCGGCACTTCAATATCACTTTCAAAATCACAATACACGGGAAATTAAGTGTAACTCAATATCATTGAGTTGAAGGATATATAGCTCAACCTCGTCACCAATATCACGACTTGTAACACTGGGCACTCTAGTACACTTTTTGCAACTTAGTGTACTTTTATTTCATCACTTGTTTGCTTGTTTGAAGCCCTCAATTCGACTCAATCTGTTACTCTTAGATCGCTGTTATTCATAAGTTGTTGTTAGTCACAGATCACTGTTATTCTTAGATCACTGTTAGTCTTAGATCACTGTTAGTCTTAGATCACTATTAGTCTTAGATCACTGTTAGTCACAGATCACTGTTATTCTTAGATCACTGTTAGTCTTAGATCACTGTTAGTCACAGATCACTGTTATTCTTAGATCACTGTTAGTCTTAGATCACTGTTAGTCACAGATCACTGTTATTCTTAGATCACTGTTAGTCTTAGATCACTGTTACTCGTTTCGGATTGATACTTCAGATTGACACTTCAGATTGACACTCAGATTGACACTTCAGATTGACACTTCAGATTGACATTTCAGATTGACACTTCAGATTGATACTTCAAATTGATACTTCAGATTGACACTTCAGATTGACACTTCAGATTGACACTTCAGATTGACACTTCAGATTGACACTTCAGATTGACACTTCAGATTGATACTTCAAATTGATACTTCAGATTGACACTTCAGATTGACACTTCAGATTGACACTTCAGATTGACACTTCAGTTTGACACTTCAGATTGACACTTCAGTTTGACACTTCAGATTGACACTTCAGATTGACACTTCAGATTGACACTTCAGATTGATCCTTCAGATTGATACTTCAGGTTGACACTTGCGCAGCCCTCATAGCATTCCACGACAAGGTAAAAATATACGCACTTGCTTCAAATACTTGAAATAACACGTTTTTTATATACGCGCCGAGCTCGTCTATCAGTGACTGTAAGAGCTCATTCTCCAACATGCAATTAATGAACAAATGTATTGAACACGTGTGCGTGCGCGCGTGTGTGTGTGTATGTGTGTCTGTGCATGGGTGGCAAAGTGAAAATGGTTTAAGCTGCGCTTTATTGAAAGGTAATTTTCTCACCTTTCAAACGAATCACGACTCACACAATTATTTTTTTGACGTGTGAGTGAATTTTTATTTAAAATTCATTTTCAACATGAATGATTTTCAAAAAACTTTTTTCCTTCAAAACAGTCATATGCACAAAAACTTTATGCTCAATACGTACTACGTATATACATACCTTTATATGTTCAGTGCGCACTCTATGCACAACTTTATATGTTCAGTACGCTCTATGTGCACAACTTCATGTGTTCAGTACGCACTATGTGCACAACTTCATGTGTTCAGTACGCACTATGTGCACAACTTTATGTGTTCAGTACGCACTATGTGCACAACTTCATGTGTTCAGTACGCTCTATGTGCACAACTTCATGTGTTCAGTACGCACTATGTGCACAACTTCATGTGTTCAGTACGCACTATGTGCACAACTTTATGTGTTCAGTACGCACTATGTGCACAACTTTATGTGTTCAGTACGCACTATGTGCACAACTTTATGTGTTCAGTACGCACTATGTGCACAACTTCATGTGTTCAGTACGCACTATGTGCACAACTTTATGTGTTCAGTACGCACTATGTGCACAACTTTATGTGTTCAGTACGCACTATGTGCACAACTTCATGTGTTCAGTACGCACTATATGCACAACAACTTTACATTCAATAAAAACTATACCAATAATTTCCAACTTTATGCACAACAACTTCACGTTCAATAAAAACTATACCAATAATTTCCAACTTTATGCACAACAACTTCACCTCCAATAAAAACTATACCAATATTTTCCAACTTTATGCACAACAACTTTACGTTCAATAAAAACTATACCAATAATTTCCAACTTCATGCACAACAACTTCACGTCCGGTAAACACTATACGAACAATTTCAACATTAAAATGCACCAAACTTTCTCCTACTTTTAAGCAAAATCTCGACACTTCATCTGGGAGATCAGTTCGAGAGACGAGTTACACGCATTAATATACAACAAACTCTTATTTCCACTCAAACGGCGGATGAAATTGATAAGTTCAAATTATTTTCAAGTCAGATCTATAAAACAGAGTTCAGCTCAAAAGACGAAGCACACCAGTAAAGAAAGAGAGTATTAAATTTTAATTTTTAAAACCACGCTTATTAAGTTCACTGTTCAAGTGTTCATTATCTCATCTGAAATCACAGTGGCTATCTCAATTGTTCAGTCAGTGCCAGGTAGGCCCCTAGTGTACACAAACACGTGCAAAGCAAAGGTCAAATTTACAATATCAGTCACTGAGAGCAAGTGAGTGAAGCGAGCTGACAGGCCAGCAACAATAACTAATGAAGTGACATTGTCACTACATAACAAATGACCACATTATTATTATAGCACTTTCACTTTCAGAACTCTGTCCTTTTTTCAAAAGACAATCCATTGGACACGAAGGCTCTTAGAAAACTGAAAAATGGGAGCACATGAGCAAAATCGCTTTTATTGAGCTATTATCCTGACAAGAAATATTCCACGGGTCCCGTGGTGGCGAAATAACGCGAAGGCTCAAATTGTGCCGTATTTTTCGTTAACTCAAAAACAAGGCACTCGTCCCCGTGAAAATGAAATTATGCGCTTCAATAAATCCCCTACAAACAGTCCAAATCTATCTCTGAATTGACGTACGGAAACGCTTCAGTAGCTCCCAGATGACTAGTCCAAATCTAGCACTGTTTTCAAGTATAAATAAGCGTTAAAAGCTCCGTCAATAAATCGCCTGTTACCAGTCCAAATCCAGCTTTGGGATGACTTGAATCAATACGTCAATCGCTCTGTCAATAGCTCCCAGATGACCGGTCCAAATCCAGCACTGGATTGATGTGAATCAACGCGTCAATAGCTCCGTCAATAAATAGCGTATGACAGGTCCAAATCCAGCACGGTGTTGACGTTAAGAAATGCGTCAATAACTCCCAGATGACCGGTGATTCGAGGAAGCCCCGCAATGTGTAAACGTTAAGAAACGCGTTAACTCGCCTGTGACCGGCGGTTCAAATCGGTCACAGTGTTGGCGCGTGGAGCCAGCACACTCAGGAGTCACGGACGCAACCTTTGGATCAGCACAAGACCTCAGTGACCTTTGGATCAGCACAAGACCTCAGTGGCCTTTGGATCAGCACACGACCTCAGTGGCCTTTGGATCAGCACAAGACCTCAGTGGCCTTTGGATCGGCACAAGACCTCAGTGGCCTTTGGATCAGCACAAGACCTCAGTGGCCTTTGAATCAGCACGAGACCTCAGTGTCCTTTGGAAGAGCACGAGACCTCAGTTGCCTTTGGATCAGCACAAGACCTCAGTGGCCTTTGGATCAGCACAAGACCTCAATGGCCTTTGGATCAGCACGAGACCTCAATGGCCTTTGGAAGAGCATGAGACCTCAGTGGCCTTTGGATCAGCACGAGACCTCAATGACCTTTGTATCAGCACGAGACCTCAATGGCCTTTGGAAGAGCACGAGACCTCAATGGCCTTTGGAAGAGAACGAGACCTCAACGGACGGTGTAAGCCACAAAGGGTTAGCGCTGCTGACCCTCAGACAGCAGGTACACGAATGGCAGCTCGCGACATGTGCTCTTCCGAACTTGGAGCGTCCCTCACGCGCGTGCTCTGCGCCGGTTGATTGGCTTCTGTCTATACATGCACGTACGTGCGCGGTCGCTTTCACGCACATGCGTGTACGTGCGCGATCGCTGTCATGCACATGCGTGTACGTGCATGATCACTTCGCGCACGTGTATGATAACTTGGCGTACGTGCACGATCGCGGACACGTACATGCGTGTACGTGCGGGATCGCTTTCATGCTCATGCGTGTACGTGGGTGATTCACGCACACCTTGGCGAACTGGAGCCCTGGCCCCGCAGCTGCGTGAGACTGTTTGAAGAGCTGTTATAAGTGAAGCTCGAGGACCAGATTGGCCATCGCCAGGTTCGTTCTATGGCACATATGCACCTGGCAGTTCCAGGGTTATGGAGTTCACACCAAGGTTATCTACCAGTCAAATGCTGCGGTTCCGATAATTAAGGGTAGAAAATAGTAAGTTAGTTGGACTTGAAAGTAAATTGCTACGAGTCAAATGGTGCGGTTTCGATAACCTTTTATTGCCCCAGAGGGCTGCACGGTCCTCTCTTTCTAAGGTAGCCTTAATATATTGTTTTTACAGCCAAATTTGTTCCCTAATGTGCTCTTTGAATTTCACTGCCGAGTGGCAGTTTCTTTCTCATTTTGGTACGGGAGACAACCTGGTGGCAGCGCCGGTCTAGTGGCGGTGGTTGTGATTACGGCAATATGGGTACAGAAATGCTGACGTTAAAGGGTTAATTAAGAGTTGAAAAAGCAAGTTAGTTGAACTTGAAAGTAAATTGCTACGAATCAAATGGTGTAGTTGCATTAAGAGTAGAAAATGGTAACTAAGTTGAACTTGAAAGTAAATTGCTACGAGTCAAATGGTGCAGTTGCGCTACGAGTTGAAAATGGAAAGTAATTTGAATTTGATGCACCCCGTGAGTGTCGGAGGAAGTTGTATAATGCAACTCAAGGTTATCTCCGAGTCAGGTGTTGCAGCTGAATTAACTGAGAGTATAAAATAAAGAGTAAGTTGGCCTTGACAAACTCCGTTGATATTGTTCAGATGCGATATAGAATCCACGTATGGCACTGGGGGCAGATGTTGTAACTCTTTGTCTGGCTAAAAAAGGGGGGGAGAGGGATTTTTAAATAATTCATTACATTTACGTCCTTAAATTCATTCATTTACGTCCTTAAGTTCAATTATTCACGTCCTTAAATTCATTCATTCACGTCCTCAAATTTATTCATATCCTTAAGTTCATTTATTCACGTCCTTAAATTCCTTCATTCACGTCCTTAAATTCTTTCATTTAAGTCCTTAAATTCATTCATTCACGACCTCGAATTCATTCATTCATTCATTCATGTCCTTAAATTCATTCACGACCTTAAATTCATTCATTCATTCATTCATTCATGTCCTTAAATTCATTCATTCACGTCCTTAAATTCATTCATTATAACGTCATTAAATGATTAGAAGGCAACGTTTAAATTTAACGATTAAAAAACGATCCAGATTAAAACAATTGGAAGAAAAGTGAACATTTCGACCTCATGGGAAATATTAAGCAACTAACACAATAAAAAAACCTATGCAGTGCAATTGACAAAACTGAAAAAATCGAATACAAAACTGATTACATAATTTGCAGAAAGAAGCAGGATTGAGTTCCATCCAAACCGGGTTTTGTTTGATTTCAAGAAGCTAAATAGAACGGAAAGCATAGTGCTATTATAATTCTAGTGGCAGCATGACTTAGGAAACTAGATTTGACCATAATTCTGGTGGCAGCACAACTTAGGAAACAAGATGGAGCCATAATTACAGTGGCATTAACACTTAGGAAACAGTAATTCAAGTACAGGGTGGCGCATAAGTAACGCACCCTTATTTATTACCGCAATATACACTGGGTATATGTAGACAGGATACGACATGTAAATAAACTTTAAGAGTTCCTCTATCGTTTGCAATTAACCCTATCGTTGTAACTTCCATAGTTTATTTATTATTAACTTTTCATAAGGGTGCGTTACTTATGCGCCACCCTGTAGTAGCACGACTAAGGAAACATGAAGTCATAATCTAAGTCACAAAAAAACTTGAGATGCAAATTTCCTTGGCGAAGTTGTCGCAGCCACTCACCAGACTAGCTTTTTCACTGGGGCATCTATGATTTTAGTGGTCCAAGTATAGCCTCTGTATAGGGCGTCTACAGTATAAATGGGGCGTCTACGGTATAAATGGGGCGTCTACAGTATAAATATAGCATCTCTGAGAAACATTTCACGAACAAGGGAGAAAAACAGCTGAAACGTTAAAGCAGATTTATCGAGTCATTTTACCAGCCCAAAATACAGTACATTCAGCGTCTCTGAGACACATTTGACGGACAAGGCAAAAAACACAGAAAAGTTAGAATAGATTCATCGAGTCATTTTACCGACGAGAAAGAGATGGACAAACTGATTGCTAGCCTCTTTATCACCTCTGATCCCTCCACTAGACGGCACGTGTGTTGGGAGTTGCCGAGCGTGGGTGGTCGGCAGATTCAACGCAGTACAAAAATGCTTGTATTATCCACCAAACGTATTATATCTCTTAAATCCACTAAATTTTTGTATTATACTCAGTTGTTGGTTGCTTGGTTGGTGCGTGTGTCTGTGACGCTCACAAGGACGCTCAATGACCGTATCTGTGATACGAGTTTCACCAGTGCACAAGTACAAGAATATTTTAACGGCGGGTACTGTTGGGATGGATATATTTGTTAGGCATCCACGTCTGCAGGATTTATTTAACGAAAATATCAAATCCCGTCATTTTTGGCGGGCCGTGTACACTAGTACGTCCGTGAATAAAGTATAGCCACCCACAGGTTCAGAATATTCTGCCAACAAACCCAGTTGAACAGCTGGAACGGCTTGTGATTGATCGATGTAAATAATGACTTGCGCGTTAGAATAAACATTATGCGTTAAAATAAACGGTAGAGATAATGATAAATTATCAGAACGAAAGCGCTTAGCGAGACAGGCGTGGCAGAACACAACAGTGGCCAGCGCAGGAAATTATAGGCCTGTGCTCATCATACTGCGATTCATTACAGGTTGTGTTCACACTCGTTTGCTGTGGACAGCTGGGGATATCAATGCTGGGAAAGAGTGAGACGAATTTTAATGGTATGAAAGAGTGAGGTGTATTTTAATGGTATGAAAGAGTGAGGTGTATTTTAATGGTATGAAAGAGTGAGGTGTATTTTAATGGTATGAAAGAGTGAGGTGAATTTTAATGGTATGAAAGAGTGAGGTGTATTTTAATGGTATGAAAGAGTGAAATGAAGATCAATGGTATGAAAGAGTGAGATGAATTTGAATGGCATGAAAGAGTGAGGTGAATTTCAATGGTATGAAAGCGTGAGGTGTATTTTAATGGTATGAAAGCGTGAGGTGTATTTTAATGGTATGAAAGAGTGAGGTGTATTTTAATGGTATGAAAGAGTGAGGTGTATTTTAATGGTGTGAAAGAGTGAGGTGAATTTTAATGGTATGAAAGAGTAAGGTGTATTTTAATGGAATAAAAGAGTGAAATGAATATCAATGGTATGAAAGAGTGAGGTGAATTTTAATGGTATGAAAGAGTGAGGTGTATTTTCATGGTATGAAAGAGTGAGGTGTATTTTAATGGTATGAAAGAGTGAGGTGAACTTCAATGGTATGAAAGAGTCAGATGAATATCAATGGCATGAAAGAGTGAGATGAATATCAATACTGTGATAGAGAGATAAATATCAATGCTATGATGGGCAGGTTAATTTCAAAGCTGGGAAAGACAGAGTTGAATTTCATTTCTGTAACAGACAGATAAAGTTCATCTCTGTGGCATAGTGTGCGATACACGGTAGGGCCAGTCAATAAATGAATGGTTTAACACTTCCCATTGAAATTCCGGACCGCAAGACTTGGGCCGCCGTCACACGGAGACCAAATGGTAACGCTTCGTCATAATCATCTACAGTCAGCGGCACTACTCGGTCTGTCCAGCGCCACGAAACGATCAGATTTCAGCCTCAATTTGACCAAACTGGTCCCAAACTACCGTATGACACCTACACACGGCCGTATAACCATACACACCACCTTATAATCCCACACACCACCGTATGACACCTATAGACATGACACCCATACAAGGCTGTATAACCGTACACACCACCGTCTGACACCTACATGACACCTACACACGGCCGTATAACAATACACACACGGCCGTATAACCGTACACACGGCCACCAACGGCCCGCATCACAACACAGCACGTGACGGATGCGCAGCGCTCCCAGCGACGGTCCATTATCCGGACGTCGACTCGGGTGTCGAGATCTGGAGCCGATTTTGATACGTTCCCCGCACATTGGGCCATATGTGTCCCAATAGGTAAATTGCTCATTCACGTACCGGTATAAACGAATGACATTTTGTACGTTTCGCAGCCTTAATACGTTCCCTGCGTGTTAAGCCATATGTGTCCCAATAGGTAAATTGCTCATTCAAGCACCGGTATGAATGAATAAAATTTTCTATGTTTAGCGATGGCTACGTTTGTGTGGCAGCTGTGGTTAATTTGGTTAAGTTGTAATTGGCGAAAATCATAAACTGACTTTACTGCCCGAACACATTTTAACACTTTAAAAAAAATTTGAAAAATATGATTGCATGCATGCGCTGATATTTTAGCATGTGAGCCAAAATCAATTTTAAGGAAGGTAGTGGAATAACTTCGTTTACAGCGACACGTAAATGAACAATTTACCGACCTAGTGGCGCACATGCACACCATTAACGAAATGACTAATTTTGTTACCATATTTTTCTCGCTTTAAAATTTTCATTGACTCTGCCGTGTTAACACTTTGAATGTGACCTGAGCCGTATATGGTGACGAAGGGAGTTTTCATCATGACGCTGACCAACCAGTTGTCACTAACTCCATTTAAAAAAACACGTTTTCAAAACTAAATAAAATGATGATCAAGTTCATGTTTGGTCTCTTCAATATTGTTTACTATTTACAATTGACTCTAAATTTGAATGAAATATTAAACTTCAGATTTATAAGCCAACGTCAAAGTTTTAAATTTAAACATGTGTACTACGTTGCCGTAACGTTACAGCCGGCTGCAAAAGTCCATCAGTCGACTTGGCTACTCCACTTAGTTTATTTTCTTGCCAAAATTTCACAAAATTTATATTTTTTTTCGAATAAAAGTGAGGTGCTGGAATTCAGTTTCAAATTGAAGCAAACGAGCTCAGAGAATGTATTAAAATTTACGTCCTGCTTGCTGAATAGATTTTCTTGGAAGTAATTCAATTAGCGGGATTTTATTCCGTCATATTGTTTTTGTCCTGGAGCTGATCTCTGGAAATCATTTAGACTAGACGAATGTAGAACTATAACTAGATGAAGGCAGAACTACAACTAGGTGAAGGCAGAACTATAACTAGATGAAGGCCGAACTATGACTATATGAAGGCAGAACTATAACTAGATGAGGGCAGAACTATAACTAGATAAAGGCAAAACTACAGCTAGGTGAAGGCAAAACTATAACTAGATGAAGGCCGAACTATTACTAGATGAGGGCAGAACTATAACTCAATGAAGGCAGAACTACAACTGAGCTAGCAACTGTCAGTACCAAAAGAACTCCACACAAACACACACGCGTTGCGTGTGGGTTCCACATGGTTGAACACAATGCTACATGAATGAACACAATCATACACTTTGTTTTCACACAAAATGGATGTATATTTAATTCGAGACCAAATTAGGCCGCACCCGCTCCATCGCAGCGGCGTTGGAAAGCAAGCAGCTTAAAATAACATTCACTTAATTGCGGTGCTCTAGATAAATATCTCTTCATTTGCTGGTTCACTTCCGCTAAAAATGAGACTACATTCTTTCAAAGGGAGGTATTTGTTTTAATTATTACGCTGAAATTGAAACCAAACTTCTCTTTTGACTCTTAGCACGCAGACCGCGATGAGTTACAGTGAAGTTTCAATACTCAAATTGAATTTAAACTCAATTAGGGTGATAAATTTTGAAAATAGCAAGCATGAACTTGTTCGTGCCTCCATTTAGCTTTGATTAAGTATTTATGAAAACAGAGTTTGTAGCTACTGGTTGGTCAGCAGCATTATGAAAATCCTACCGCGTACAACGGCGGCTCACGTCGCGATCGACGTGGCATCCTTCATACCGTAGGGGATCTCAAACTTTTTTCAACCAAGGACCACTTTTATTGCAAAAAATAGGCTGATGAACCCTCACATTTTCTTCTAAGGAAAATATACATATGCATCCACTGTTGAATTCGTTAACTTTTGTGGACCCCCCGTCAAAGTGCCACGTACCCCATTTTGAGAACCCCTGCTGTTTAGAGTATACCACCATGTATGAGTTGCTAATTACTGCAACATGTGAGTGGCAATTATTCGATCCATTGAATTGAGAAAACAACACAATAGCTTAGTTAGAATATTTATGGTGGAAACGGAGGCTTTATTTTCCAGCCATTTGCGTGACCGCAGCGACACAGCTAGCGACATCTCATGAGTGAACTTGGCTGCTCCCAAATTTCTCGCTTGGTTTTTTTTAAAATCATTTTAAACATGTTGCTTTTGAATCAAATTCAGCACTTTAGATTTCACTCGGAAAGCTCAGCAATGAAGATCTGAGCGTATAAAAACATCTGGTAAGAAAATATACAAAACAGTTTTTTTCTTACAAAGATGAAATAAAAACATCATTGGTTTTTAGAGCATCTTAAAGTAATCATTCTTAGCTAATACACACACACATGGGTATCGTAATGCCCATGTCACTAGCGGAAACAAATGATTGTAGGCAATATATTTCCCTTGTTGCGGAATCTAGATTTGATAGTAACGTTAGTTGCACTACTCAGTCACTTGTACCGCCGCAACCTCATATGTTGAAGAGGGAAAAGTAGTGTAAGTTGAAGGTGAAGACGGAAAATACTACCGGGACGTGCAGTAAGCGTGTCATCTCGAAGCTGTGAAAGGCATCTTTGGTAGGAATATCGAAGCGACAACTAAACAGTCTTTGACCGAAGTTGTCGTTAACTGAGTTTAGTATTACTTTAATTATTAAAAATTGTTGAAAATCCTGTTCTAAATAGTCAATTTAGACAGTGCTTCTTCAAATGGCACAGGACAGACAAGCAGCGCTTATAAGAAAGTGGGGCTCTCACTTCTCCATCTCATATTGCTGCCTGACATTACTAAACTATTTCACGTTGTTCCCTTCCTCTTTAAGGGAGCACGTTTACGATTTTTTCATTTTTTTTCCCCGTTTAAGAATCTTCCGGAATATCTATCTCATTTCGTTGGCAGACGTTACTTTTCTGTTTCATACAGTTCTCCTTGCACTTCAAAAGTCTTGTGGATTATTTCCCATCAAATGCCGTTGAAACGCACGAAGGCTTGTTCAGATGCCGCTGGGCAGTCAGTATATATTTAAAACAGTCGAGCGCTCACATCTCCATCTCATTGCGCTGTCTGACGTTACCGGGCTGCACCCACGTCAAGTTCGCACATTTTCATGTACGTGTGTTGCAGCGTCCGTGTGCGTGAAG
>JACJUY010010918.1:6716-21241 GCA_014220935.1 Platorchestia sp. MABIK
ATAGCGCACGGCCACTCGCCTGTACAGTGTGTTCACTAAATATAGCGCACCGCCACTCGCCTGTACAGTATGTTCACTAAATATAGCGCACGGCCACTCGCCTGTACAGTATGTTCACTAAATAAAGCGCACGGCCACTCGCCCGTAAAGTGTGTTCATTAAGCATGGCAGACAGCAACTCGCCTGTACAGTGTCATAATTAAACATGGTGCACGGCTAATCGCCTGCAAGCTTTTGCAATTAAACATGACAAACGTGTCTTGGTAGATGGTCACTTGCCTAAAAACGCGTTTTTGTGATTACAATTCTCACATTGGCAAACTCACATTGCTTCAGAGATCTTCCAGTATTACTGAACAACAAATAAGTACAATTCATCACTATTAAGACTAGGAATTTTTAGAAGCGTTTGTTACCAGTATCAATGATCTTACAGTAATCATCAGCTATACCATAAAAATGTCAGTACGCAAACCCAGTTTATAGATTAGATTAGATTAGATGTTAGTTTAAGCCTCCTTTGCTATCCACAACAGAGGCGTTCCAAAAAAAAATATGACGGAAGAAAGCACCATTTAATAAGGATTTGAAGGAATGCGGAATCTATGCACAAGGTACATAGAAACAGTTAAGTGGAAAAAGAAGTCTATCAAACAAGATAAAAGTTGAAGAAAATAGTAGGTGTTGAAAAACAAAACAGCAGAGAACCAAGAAAAATTCCCTATAACAAAACAAAAAAAGGGCCTGCCAAGCCTTAACCTTTGGACCTCATCTATTCTCCCTGGGAGTGCTAATTCCCATACATACAATAGTTCCATCTCTCTGAGGGGAATATTACTTATGATAAACATCAAAATTATCAGTACAATTAAGCCCTACTCTGATTTGCATATACATTCGACAAAATCATTCACAATATCAAAAGAAGCTACAGACATAAACCGACAAATGCATGAATGTCATGTCATCCAGCCTTCATAACAATTTCTACAAGTATCATAAAATAACACAGCCTTCAAACAACAACCGATGCATTTCAATTTTACAAAAACCTCGCAGTGTTCCTCACCCTGGGAAAGTTTTAATGGGCTCATAAAGCACCATGAGCGTGGGGTCGTAATAGCCATGAAGGAACTGGATGTCTAAGATGTTATCAATGGAGGGAGTCTCGAACTCTTTAGGGTCGATGATGTAGGACTGCATGATGGGGCCTCTGTGTAGAGGGTTGTTGTAGTCCACAGTGTCGGTGGCCAGATCTCGCCTGAACGGCAGCACCACGATCTTGCGGGAGTATATCAGCATGGCAGCGCACCGCGTGTCGGGGTCAACGCGAACCAGCGGCAGCGCGTGGTTGAAGTGGAAGCCTCCCTGCGTGTGATCAGTAGCTAGTACTTCATGGAGGTTGTTTTACATTTAAGTAGTTACTAAAAAATGCTGGTAAATGGCTAATTTATCGAGTGTCGTATATAAAACATAAAGGTGAGTAGACAATTGTGAAAAATTAAAATTCACTGTGACAATAAGCTCAATTCAACATGATGATGAGCATTAGTGACATGAAGCAGCACTCACTAGATCATACGCTTGATTTGGCAGTCATAATGCAAACATGTATACCCTTAACCCTATATATATTATCAATTTCATGATAAGCCTATTCTAAAAATTACACCAGTTACCACACATTTCTTTTAGAGCAAGTTGAGTCTAAAGCATAAAAACTGACTCAAAATGCATTATAAACTAAATGGCCCTTGACTTGTACTAGGAGAACCCTAATGTTCTTACAGAGTAAGTGATATTACCCTTCCAGAATTGGATCCCAACTAAAACTTCACTGTTTTTTCTCCTTGTTCACTCATAATTCTATATTATTCTTCATGATCCACAAAAACAATCAATGAAGAAAAGCAAGTGTCTGCGTTCCAGGAAAATACAGGGAATGCACTTGTATCTTTTGCATGTCCCCCTGCATTTCTACCACACCAGCAACAAAAATATAATACATTTCATCCATAATAGTAGAGAATATACAAACCTTCAACTCTTGAGTCTCAAAGTAATGTAAGGAGGTGGTCTTGAGGTCGTGCATGTGGTGGTCGTACTCCACCACAGAGAGTCGAGCATCTTTAAAAGCGAGGAAGAGGGAGTCATGACGAGGGTTTAGCTTCACGCTGACCATGGAAGCAACACAATCGTGCAGCACGTAGGTTGCTAAGCACTCCAATTTCACCTTTGGAGGCTCCTCGTCTGAAATAATCATTATGGATTAGTTTCTAATACTGTACAGAATAGTACTTTTTATTGAGGTAGGTAAAAATTAAATCAACCTGGTGTTCAGCAACAGAAATAAAATTGCACAGCAGGTTCAAGACAATAAAATTATCTCTGAATAAATAAGGAAATTTCTCAACATTTTTATCTCTCAAAAGTGGCTCTCTTCTAGAGCAATATTAAAAAAAATTGTTGAAATATTTGCACGCAATTTCCAAAACATTTACGACCAAGACATTATACTAATGAATATTTTATTTTTTAAGGTGAGACAATGTTGTAATTTCCTAACAGGTATTATAACTTATAAATACAAAAAATTCAGCACCAAAAATTATATATTTTTTACGTAAATGAAAATTAACCCTCCCATTTGCAAAGCAAATAGGAAATGTAACAGCTACTTGAGTCCAGAAGGCAGTGGAACAAAACACAGGAAAGGTTGGAACAAAACACAGGAAAGGTTGGAACAACCAAGCTGAAATGCCTTCAATCTCAACAGTCAGCAAATAAAAATTATTATACTTAGGATTACTAACACCTAACAATCAACCTTTCACACCTGCAATATATGGTCACCCAAAAAACATCTATAATATACATACCATTTTAATTTGTGTATTTTCATCGGGCCAATTTTTCCTACAATAATATCATTATGACTTCGTACACTAAATCTGAAACTAGTCAGGCCTTAGATAAGATTTCAGTCAAAACTGATAAGCATCTTCACATTATGTTGCACTCTTTTTCATAGATGTTCTAATGAAATATACGCATCCTTTTAGAGTGCCATGCAAGTTAGAGGAACCTTACCTTCATCTGGCCTGATGCCCTGCCTGAGAGGCAGCTCTGGCACCAGTCTGTAAACTTTGAGTACATTACTGCAACAAACAACAAGGCTTTTCTCGGCCTGGCTGAAGAAATTACAATAAAGAGAATGTTCTACGCCTGTAGCTTGATGGGTGGTGGTGCATATGGTGTACATTATTAGAACAAACCATCCACTTTCACTGAAAGTTTCTGAAAAAGTGAATAAACTTCAATAAAAACATAAAAACTCCTTAAATAAAAGTGCTAGAAAAAATTTAGCCTGATGGTTTAGATGTTAAGGCAGATCACACAATAAACATAATGAAAAATTAGTAAAATAATATATCTTAAGCTTAATGAACACACTATGATCACTCATCACAAGCATGAATTAATCTAAATAACTGAAAACTTGTCATCAAAAAGTTACTTGACTATTCTCATCATGACTGTGGGTGATGACTCACAAATGAGCATGCTAGCATCCAAATACATAATATATTTTGAGTTGGTTAGGTTTAGATGTTAGTTTTAGCCTACCTAACCACAACAAAGGTGTTTCAAAGAGAGAAAGGAAGGAGGCAACATTATTCTGGAGTTAGGGGAATGGAGAATCCATGCATATAGTGTTTTTACACATGATCCCATGTGCATAGGAACAGTATGTTAAGAAATAAGTTGAAGAAGAAAGCCAAAAGTGCTGAAAAACAAGACAGCAACAAACAAACTATTGTGCGTAACAAAACAAAAACCAAGTATATTTTCCTAGAAGGAAAGCCTACAAACCATCTTGGCACCTCACACCTTCTCCCTAGAGTTGCTCGTTCCCAAAAGAACAATAGTTGTACCCCTCTGAAGGGATCTAATGATTTAGTGAGCTAACTTTTGTTGCTTTATAAGATGGTTTTGTCTATTTTTTGTAATCATGCAAATTTTATTTCAATCAATTTTGATACTTTATTATGGCTGATAAATTGAATAACAAACTTGTATTAAATTTAGTTTCAAACTTGACAAATTGCATGCAGAAACTTTTGCAATGTCATGATGTGGTGAAGAGATTGAAAAGTGAATGAAGAATCAGCATTACTTGTAAAAATTAGAGTATCTTCCTGCCAAATGAGAGGGGATGAGGGATAGGAATTGCCTCATGGTGAAGGGAGGTGTTGGAGTGAGCTGTAAAGGAGTAAAGCAGATGAAAGCTTCCTAAAAACAGACTTATGGGTATGATTGGACTTTGAAATATAAGTGATATAAATTCAATTCTAAATTGAGGGGTATACAGGGTGTTTGAGCAAAATCTGACACTTGATGGAAAGATAACAAAATAGGCAATGAAATAAAAAGTTGTAAATGCAAAGACCTTACACTCTATTTAGCAACAGAGTTACATACTACATTATTTTTCTGTGATGTTTGCTTCTGTGAGATGGCACTACGAAGGCATGAGTGCCGGCTGTAGGCTGACAGTCTCAGAGGAGCGGGAGTTGTCAAGTGGCTGTGCTCGCGTGAGGTTCATTGCATGTGTGTTCGGTGCATTGTCTTTGGTAGTAATTGGTAGTTGGACAGCGGAAGTGTTAATCTGTGTGACTGTGTAACAGTCAGAGCCTTGTGCGGAAAGTGGTTCGTGGGTTGGGCTCGAGGCCAGGAATTGAGTGGCTATAAGGGGCATACAGAGGAGGCCACGCAGCAGCTGGGCTGCGGTGCTGAAAAGCATGGTGCTTATCAGCGCAGAGCAGCTGGGCTGTGAGCGCTGTGAAGATAAGCGAGGGTGCAAAGTAGCTGGGCTACGTTTTTGCACACAGAATTATTTTATTTGTAGACCACAAGCTATCTAGGCAGGTTAGCTTTGGGCTGTGGTAGCCATCTTTGTTTCTGGCTGGGCTGGCAAAATGGCGGCGGCTGAGAAGGCTGTGGCGGTTGGGGCTGACGATCTCGATTATCAGTTCCACTGGCTGAGGGCAAGCCGGGCTTGCTCTCAGCCAGCGATGTTAGATGTTGGCCAACATGCCGACATCCTGACCCAGGCACGTGGGCCAATTCTGGATCGGTTGACTAGGCAGCTGTAAAGTTGACCGGCGATGAGTCAGTCGATGCACTGAGTGGCTGGAGAACCTGGAGAGGTTCTACCAGCTGGAACGCATGGCGCCGGCCAACATCATTGGTTTTTTGCTAAACAATGCCGCTCGGGTGGATCGCCGTTTGACTGTCGGTGATGCTGTTCAGTGGGAGGTAGTGAAGGCTACTCTGATCTCTGAGTATATGTTGCCTAGGCAGGAGACCTAGAGGCAGTTCACCGAGCGTCAGCTTGGGAGCTAACGAGTCGGCGGACGTTACCTGGACTGCTTGTAGCGTCTAGGTGGGAGGGTAAGGTTGTCCGCGGGGGATTTGGCTTTTAGAGTCAAGTTTTGCGAGGGTCTTTCTATCTCTGTTTTCTTGGGCAGTTGCGCGTGAGGACGTGTATACTGCGCCGTTCGATGCGGTGGTATCAAAATTGCGTGGCCGTATGTCCGCACAAAGGGCTGCTGAAGGGCCAGGCCGGGGGGCTGTGGCAGACATCACTGCTTCCAGGAAGCAGGGCAGCGGTGGCAGAGGTCTCTGCTACCGCTGTGGCGGTGCACACCACCTGAAGGTGTGCCCGCAGAAGCAGGGCACTGCGGCGCCTTCTGGTGAGGTGTCTGCAAAGGTTCCCACCAGTAGGAGGACCGCATGCTTTGTGTGCGGGAAGTCCGGCCATTTTGCTCGTGACTGTCCCGAGGCAGCTCCGTCTGGGACGGTTGCTGGGCCCACAATTGGTAGGTCGGATTTCTCAGTGGACGGTGCCAGTCGGGGCGACGCGTCCTCCACAATGGAAACCAAGTAAGCCGGGCATAATGGGGGGGGAGGGTCTCCTCTCTCTGAGGAAGGTAACGGTGCCCCTTTGGAGAGAGAGACCTTGAGCGGCGCAAGTGTCGCAGAGGCGGAGCGACCTGGGATCACGACTAGGAGTCGTTTGTCAGTTGTTCGTGCCTTGTTGAACGGGCGTTGTTCTTGAAATCTTGTAGACTCCGGGAGCGAGCGGACAGTGATGGTGGTGGGCCAACGCCTCTGACCGGGGCGGCCATCATTAACGGCGGACGGCAGGACTTCCTGTGAGGGGAAGCACTGTCGTGAGGTAGTCGGGTTGCAGGGGCATTGTTTTGGTGTCACTGCGCTCGGCTCGTCATGCCGGAGTTAGGAAATATTGGCGTTGTCTCCCGGGTGATGTTATTGATCACATGGGAGGCGTCACCGTCAGGAGAGACTCTGACTTGAAGTATGCAGTCGCCTGGAGGAGACCTCGGCCGGCCGAATGTTGTAAGGGTCCAGCAATGGATCCGCCTGTGCTAAGCTGGGAGCCGGTTTGGTGAGGAAGGCTTGGTCGGTGGATTTGAGAGGTGCGCCGCCACCGATCGGAATTACCGACCCTGACTTCGTTGCTAGGTTCGCTGATGCTCGTTGGCGGTAATCCGAGAGGTCGCCAGAGGGGTTGCAGACTCGGATCACGGAGTACGGGTGTACTCGGGCGCCTCATGTGCGTGAGCGTTATAACGCGGAGATTCAAAGTTGGATCTCGAATGGTTGGTTGAGGCTGTGCGATGGCTCTATCCAGGGCATAATTTCGTTGTTGGCCGTCGTGCAACTAACGAAGGACAAAGTCCGTTCGGTGATGGATTACCGGAAGTTGACCGGATTTGTCGAGTGTCACACTGGTGATGACATGGTCGCTGTGTGTGGCGACCAAATTCGCAAATGGCGGCAGCTGCGGGGCGAGCTTAAGGTCGTTGACCTTAAGTCGGCGTACCTGCAGATCCCCGTTTCCGAGGATCTGTGGAAGCACCAGATCGTGAAATTTAAGGGTGTGCCTTTGGCTTTGAAGCGATTAGGCTTCGGCTTATCGTGTGCGCCTTGAATGATGACCGTGATTCTTGGTAAGGTTCTGTCGTTGGACGACCAGGTTCGTCAAGAGACGAACCATTATACATATCGACGATGTAGTGGTTCTGAGTCCGTTCTTAGCGCGCAGAAGCTCCGGGAGTATCTGGCTAAGTAAGGACTTGTGACGAAAAAACCTGAGAGCCTGGATGGAAGCCGGTTGTTGGGAATTTCTTCACGGGAAGATTCCAATGGACATCTTGGGATGTCGAGAGGAACTGCACTCTTTGAGCTCGGTTTGGTGGAAGCCGGATTGACTAAGAGAGGGCTGTTTTCCTTGAGGTCGGCTAGTCGGCCACTACCCTGCGGAGCGGCTGCGTCCTTGTAGCAGTTTTTTGAAACGGTTAGGGTGCAGCGGCTCCTGGGACAACTCGGTCGACAGTTCTGTCAGCGTTTTGGCTGAGGAGTTATTGACACGAGCTCGTCGGGAGGACCATGTTGGGGGCGTGTTGGGTGTCGCAGGGTATGGATACCGTGTGGACTGATGCCAGCTCCGTCGGGGTCGGTGTGGCCTTGGAGGTCGATGACCGCATTGCTGAGGATGCGTCCTGGCTCCGCTAGGAGTCAGACTATCTTCATATCAATGTGGCTGTGTTGAAGGCTGTTGCGCAGGGCATCAACTGGCGATTGCGTGGGATTTTAAGACCTTCACGGTAGCCTGTGATTCCCGGACAGCCGACAACTGGATGGACAGTACTGTCGAGGGCCGCATTCGTGTTTGCACGAATCGTGCGGCGGACATGCTAGCGAAGCAACGTCTTGGGATGATCCGTGAAACGATCGTTGAGCACGGCCTGGTCGTATCTGTTTGTTTCGTTTCGACGATCGAGAACTAGGCCGATCAGATGACCAGAGTACCTGAGAGGTAGCTTAGTTACCGCGATACTGGTGAAGCCGTGGCAGAGGTGTCTGCTGTGCTTGCCACTGGAGAGAGTCTCGAGGATACCATTTCAACACATTTGCCGCATCATTTGGGCATTGATCGGACGTTTTACCAGGCTAGGCAGATCCGTAGTGATCTGTCGCGAGAGCAGGTGAAACGTGAGCTGGCTGGATGCGAGGCCTGTCAGCTGATTGATTCGGCTTTGCGGTAGAACCTCGTGATGCGAGGGGGTCTTTCCGTGGAGGAGAGCTGGCGCCAGGTTGCGGTTAACGTGACCCATTACGGTGTCAAACTCAACCTTTCTATGGTTGACTGTGGACTCAAGCAGTTCGCCATCTGGCGGAGGCTACTGAAGTTAGAACGAGTCAGCAGCGAGTATTGTCGCTCATTTACAAGAGGTCGAAATTGACCGAGGGCCGTGTGACAAGTTGTTGGACAATTCAACGGGCGTTTCGGTCGGCAACTATTGAGCAGTTTGCTGGTGAGTAGGCTGTTCGCGTTTCCGTGCCGCTTACGCCCCGAGTAGCAACGGAATCGTCGAGAGGAATCACCGGACGATCAAGAGGATCGCCACTAGTGGAGGTATCTCCCATGAGGAGGTCACATTTTGGTATAATGTGACGCCTCGGAACGAGACTGAGGCTGGCTAGGTCCCTTCGGGCGGTATTTTTAGGTGCTACTGGCAAGTGCCGTTTGATGTCAACCTTCAGGTGTTTGATGGCTGCAAGAACAACAGTTTTGCTGTTGGTGACGGGATGTGGATGAAACCCCCACTGCCCTCGTGCACAAAGCAGTAGCCGTCAGGCGAGGTCACTGGCGTCGTGTTTAAGCACGGGGTGTGCGTAGACGGCATGCCTAGGCATGTGCGTGACTTAAGGAAACGTCGGTTTGGTGGTGAGCGGGGCAAGGTTCCTGTGAACCATGCTGGAGCCGCTGAGGCCACGGAGCCCGAGACAGTGGTCTTGGGCGGAGGAGGCAACTACAGTACGACTCCCTTTGCGTTGCCAGAGGGAGTTGTAGTTGGTGCCTTAACACGTTCACTGCGTATTGGGCCATATGTGTACCGAGAGGTAAATTGCCCATTTACGTGCCGGTATAAATGAATGACATTCTATCTGTTTCATGACCTTTTAAAAATGATTGTTGTCATACGAGGTGAAACGTTATTGTCCTATTGTATTTTTCATATTCATGAGGAAGAATTAAAATTCATTCAAGCTAGAAAACCGATTTCCCTATTGTGCTAATTACAACCTAACCAAACCAACCGTAACAGCCGCGGAAACGCAGTGAACGTGTTAAACAGGGAGCCTCACGGTGGGCTCGAAACGAGTTAGTCTTTGGTGACAGGGTCGTTTATGGCGGCGAACGCCTCCACAATGGCAGCCTTCAGAGAGTCGACCGCGATGTGGGCGCGCTTGTTGGTCTTGACTTCGATCACGCTCCAGAAGTAATAGTCAAAGGAGTTGCAGTCGCGTAAGGAGGGCGGCCACAAGTCCGGCGAACAATGGTGAGGAACATTTCTGAGCAGCCCCGCCAGGATCGTTTTGGCCTTGCGTGCAGGAGCAGAGTCCTGCTGGAAGACGTAGGGGCGTCCAGTAGCGATCTCGGCCATCCAGGAATTCACGACGCTCCAAACGAAAAGCCTACCATTCGTTGGACAAAAAACTCGTTCTTGGCTTCACGCGTCTTCTTTCTCTCAAATACCCTAACCATAACCCAAGCCCTCGCTTCCGCAGGCTTCTTACGATGCAAAAAAAAATTTCTACCGCTGCTCTGCGCTCAAATTACATCGTGAAAAAGGTTAGTGAAAAAACGTTAGTTAGGTGAGATGTCGGATTCTGCTGCAACACCTTGTAAAACACCAAGAGAAAAGGTAATAGGTATGCTTAAGAAATCTAGAAGTTGACGCGAAGGAATATAGAGGCACACTCGAGAAGCGTCGGTATTTCGAAAAGGATTGAGCACAAAGTGAGGCGTTTGGTACAGAGGAAAAATAAGTACTTGGACAAAGAAAATTTTGATTTTTTGGTATTTAGGTAAAATAACCTATGAAACTAGTAATATGATAGCAGTAACACATACAAGCACTTTCCATTAACTAAAACATGATATACAACAAATGTATACAATTTATAAAGCATTTTGGCAAAAAGGTGGTGAAGAAAATATTTCGACAGTAGCAATAATAATGCTTAATATTTATTTAAACCTCCATAGCCTCAATTGCTGCTCTAAAAAGATTTTTGTAGCTTTTTATTAGGTTCTGACAACACTTCAAATAAATTTTACACTCCTCTTTGGTTAAAGTCTTCAATTTATCAAGGTTTGAAGGTCGTCTTGCATGATTTTGCTTTTTCAAGATCCACCATAAATATTCGATTGGGTTTAAGTGCGGCATTTGGCTAGGCCATTTTAAATCGTTAATACCATTATCTACAAAACATTTTTGTGTTGTTTTAGAAGTGTATTATAAACCATCATCGAGTTGAAACCACTATTTGAGGATATTGATCGTTTCTGCTGATTGTTGCGAATTTCCATCCAAAATCTGTCAGTATTTAGCACCATCCATCCTTTCAACAATTATTTCCGGTGTTCCCACACCATTAAAAGAAAAGCAGCCCCAGATCATGTTTCCTTCACCATGTTTCACAGTCGGGATGATATTGTTGATGTCATACGCAGTACCATATTTTCGCCAGACGTATTGTATTAATGCGGCCAAAAAGTTCCATTTTTCACTCGTCCGACCATAAAATGCGCTCATAGAAGCCATCCTCTTTATTCAAGTGTTTGCATGCAAAATGCAATCTTAATTTTGAGTGCCTCTTCTCCAACAAGGGAGTCTTACGAGGCTTTCGAAACTGTAGATCCTGTCGGCGGAGTTTGTTGCTTATTTCCTGCAAACGTGAGAGCCATCCATGTTGAGGTCAGCCGGTAATACTTAGAAGAGTGACCAAGGGATAGTCTCAACTGTATGCAATATCTTTCCCAAACTTCTTTTAGAAATTTTCCGATGAGCTCCCGATCTCGGCATGTTTGTCGTTGTCCCTGACTCTTTCCATTTCTTCACGATCAAAACTATGGTACTAACAGGAATAATAATGGTTCTTGATATGCTTCTATGGCTTTTGTGCTTTTCAAATTCCGAAATTATTTGCTTTTTCATGCATTATAGCAGTTCTTTTTGCGAAGGCATCTCGCAATGTTATCACATCAAGGTGTTGTGCAACACTGACAGGCAGTCATACTGATAACCTTACGTAACATCTCAGTGTGTTTTTTAATTGATTCTACAAAGGTTCATAGGCAATTATTTTTTTATAAGTACAAAATTTGGGAAATTTCACGGAAAGAATAAAAGTGACCAGATTCATTTTCCCTACCAATTTCCTAAAATGCTGAATAAATTTTATACATTCGATATATGTCTTATTTTAGATAATGTAAAATATTTTTATGCATTACTGCTTTCATGTCAGTTTCAAAGGTTACTTTTTTAATGAACTGCCCATAAATGAAAAATTTATTTATTTATGTCCAAATACTTATTTCACCTCACTGTATATAAGCTGGCGCTTAACAGCTAAGCGATCTTATCTTGGTCAGTAAAGCCCGAGAGTGTTGAGCACGGTTGTGAGACGAATCGACGTCATGTAAAGCTAAATATTGGCTAAATGGGAGGTCCGTAATTAGTTAAAACTATTTAGTATTTCTTTTAGTGAGTGCAGAGAGCGTTTGGAATATTCTGTGCATTATGGGGAGATGTCAATAGTTACATTGTAACCGGCCGGCGCGAGTGGCAACGCCATCTTCAGTCATTTTTTTTCAAGTCATAGACTTCGTTCACGCTTTCACTAAATTCAGTTCTATTTCTCATCGTATTTCATTTTGTGAGCAAGATGGAAAAAGAGATGTTTACGTATTTTTATTAGATGTAATTTCATTGTTATAACATGACCAACCGGTGAGGATTGGCGACGCCATCTTGAATCACTTCAAGTTAGAGACTTCGTTCAAGCTTTCAGTTAATTCAGTTCTACTCACGTTAATGTGCATCAATCTGTAAATTACTTCATCTTCAGACGTAATTTATTTTATTTCAAAAATTCAAACACATGTTAAAAAAAATAGAAAACTATAAGTAAATTTTCTAATAGATCAGAACAGAATGTGTGTTCTAAATCAGACACGTACATCAGCAAAAACATCACATTTTTACGTTTCACAAACATAGCTGAACCATTATTAATGGTTAATTTACAGGGGAATAAATTATAATGAAAGTTTACATTATGACAATAAAATTTGTCCTGAGGTGGGAGGGCACCTAGCGATAAACGAAGAGCGCACGAGATCACTGCACGAAAGCGCGGCACAAAAACGCCGCCAACTAAAGGGTCGAGCCACTAAAGTGGGTTTAGTGGTTCACTAAAACCACTAGCACTAGTGGCAGTGGTTTAGTGGCAAAAACCACTAGTGGCTCACTAAAACAGCCACTAAAGAGGCTATTTTAGTGGGGCGAGCCACTAAAACCTGCGATGAAGAAATACGTTGATGATGATAAGGAAGACTAGGTAGCAATACAAAATACGTGTGTTGGCACACCGTACAAAGAGGGGAAACAGCAGGCGAGCTGCTCACCAGCCATAAATCAATGCAAGAGCTCTGATCGGCGGAATTAATGTTTCGATTCAAATGTGTAATAATATTCATGAGTGGAATACGTTCAGTGACACTCAGGTGTGGAATACTGAGTTACCCATTGCAAAAATGAGAGCATTATTCACAAGGTGACAAGAAAAATGCAGCCAACAAGTGTTTGCTTGACGCTCTTTTTACATCAGTAAAAAGGGTCATTAATGACACAACAAAAGCTGAAAGAAAATGCATAACATAAAAGATAAATTGTAGTGACCAAAACTGGCTGTCGCACGGTCGCACCACACATGTTTTCAGTCAAAATTGATGAATGGGAGCAACTGTTCATTGTTTTAAATTTCCGCAGTGTGTATTCTGTAACCTTTATGCTAGAAGTCAAAAGCACTTCAAATTTTCAATTCAAGTGAAAAATTGATGTGAGATTTGCAGATAACATTTCACTTATTTTTCAGTCATACAAAAAACCTTCAGCAGCACACAAAAAAGCATGCCTCATTGTTCTCCCAGAGTTCTGAGAAGATCAAGAATTATGCAATATTACTGTAACTAGAAAATGAGATTCTCCTCAGATGAGAAGTAGTGCACTCTAGATAAAATATTCTTTAACTGGCAGGATCCGTGGAAATTCCACGGACAATGTGATCGTTGCGCTAGGTGGACCCGTGCAAAAAAACGCCAACATTACGTAACCTATGCTAACCAAACCTATCCTATCCTGTTGAATGGCATACATATCAATGCATGTAAAGGCCATCTTTTAATGTTACACTGAGGCATTCGGTATCCATGATCCCGCAGTCTTGGACGAAAGTGTAACGAACGAACTAACTAAGGAACTAAGGAAAGAATGAGTAGAATATTATATAGATGAACGTTTGCCGACTGTACCTGAAAAATCTAT
Source organism: Platorchestia sp. MABIK (assembly GCA_014220935.1). Taxonomy (NCBI): domain Eukaryota; kingdom Metazoa; phylum Arthropoda; class Malacostraca; order Amphipoda; family Talitridae; genus Platorchestia; species Platorchestia sp. MABIK. Next base: position 20,207 of record JACJUY010010918.1, read on the forward strand.
TGCTTAGGAAATGTATCTGCAGAACAGCATGGCGTTTTCCTCAAAAAAAACTTCCCTAGAGGATATGGGAACTCCAAAACACGGACAATACAGCAGACATTGGTTGGGAACCCTTTACACATGTTATTTCGCTCATTTAGGACATCTCATGAACTTTGGATGGCCTTGAATGTTGGAATTCATTACTGCAATCCAACATTAGTAAAGATGACATTTCAGCACCTGTATCTATGATGTGTTACATTCTTCATGCCAACATCCAACATCTAAGTAGTATCCTAATAACAACATAGAAAGATTTCATTATTATCTTGCTGGGTTGTCCAGTTAAAAATGATACCTATTTCAATACAATCTGTTACATGTCAAATCAAACATTGAGTTTCATGTCAAGTCATGCCACGAGGCAATAATGGTTACCCCCAGTATGCCAGCACTGATTTCATACACCCAAGTTGAGCAGGAGATCATGACTGACTTCTTTTTCCAAATAGGAATTAACATAGGGCTTGTGATGTGGGTTTTGAACCCCTGACTATTTTACAAAGTCAAGCACTCTTGACTGAAAGGAAATGTGAACCATTAGCTGAAAGTACCAATTACTATTTTTTCAGTATTAAAAAGACATACACAATATTTATTTGACATATGTGAAATAAAATCATAAAACTATCAACTTATTTATAGTAAAATTGACTACATTGTTTTTTCATTTATACTTGGCAAGTAATTGAAACCAATCAACAAAAATAGAGTAAATTGTAGACATATCAAAGGACCTTTATTGTAGCCAAAGAGTAACTTTCTGATAACCATTTGACACCTTGACTGATGCTACAGAACCACCAAACATTGAGGCTTGATCAAATGCTGGTGTTTCATCTCCAGCAGTTTTGAGTAACTTTTCTATTCGAGGGTTCTGACCAAGCATTTAATACTCTAAACTTATTGTAAATGTGGAAAACTAGGTTTCAATTTCAATCATGTTTCGAATATGATGAAAATTCAAACACAAAAAATAGAAAAGTGTTAATT
>JACJUY010010920.1:2027-21001 GCA_014220935.1 Platorchestia sp. MABIK
CTTTCTGTATGGTATTTTCAAAGTATCAGAATGTCCTGTTATTATCTTAAGACATTGTTCTCCATCTGTGTTTAATTTCCAAGCTTCAATCGAATTTTCAATAATTAGGTTTCATATTTAAATATTGTTCTGAAATTTTCTGCGGACGCCATCGACTTAGCTGCTTTGGTTTGTTGCCGTTATCGTTGATTATGGTTCTTAGTGTTACACTTGCAGCCACAATCTATTCGTTAATATACTCATCTAATTCCTAGTTAGAAACATAGGTTAACCAAATTACTCTTCCACCGACAATAACTTTCATGGAATAGTTTCAGTAGACTTTATATTATTTTTATCCGCTGATGCTGTGGAAGAAGTCACGTGTACAAGCATGGTGACAGCCGTATTCGATTTTTTGCATTGAGGGAAAATATTCGTTGATGATTTTTCAAATATTTTTACTCTCCAAAAAAAAGTTTTCCGAAATTTCCTGATGGTGATGGCCGACACTAGCGGTCTAAAGATTTTTTGGGCGAGGCATGAGAATTGCTTATATATTCACTTCATATCTCTACTGAACCAACCGCACTTCTGTGCCAGGTTATTTACAACCATCAGGTTATTTACAACGATCAGGTTATTTACGACGATCAGGTTATTTACAACCATCAGGTTATTTACAACGATCAGGTTATTTACAACTTTCAGGTTATTTACAACCATCAGGTTATTTACAACCATCAGGTTATTTACAACCATCAGGTTATTTACAACCATCAGGTTGTTTACAACCATCAGGTTATTTACAACCATCAGGTTATCTACAACGATCAGGTTATTTACAACCATTAGGTTATTTACAACAATCAAGTTATTTACAACCATCAGGTTATTTACAACCATCAGGTTGTTTACAACCATCGGGTTATTTACAACCATCAGGTTGTTTACAACCATCGGGTTATTTACAACCATCAGGTTGTTTACAACCATCAGGTTATTTACAACGATCAGGTTGTTTACAACGATACTTAGCGATGATTTGGATTCAGCTATGAGAGGACACAGCAGTGATATTTAAACATTCTTGCCCAGCCCTGATTATGTTTTTTCTTCAAATGAATATTCAGGATGCAATAAGTACAAGACTGGAGTGGGCTAGTCATGTATCAAGACTTGCCTGGGCTAGTCATGTATCAAGACTTGCGTGGGCTAGTCATATATCAAGGCACAGTGCGTCGAGCGCTCCACAGACCAGAACAGCAAAACTGGTCATGGGTGCCTGGGCTACTTATACGCTATGCTCGTACGCTTATGCATACGGTTTCCTGCCGTAGGCCATTTCAGTCATTCTTGTGCTAACAAATACTCAAGCAAAAGGCTTACCTCCTTGTGGGAGAACAGTCCTCGATTTGGAATTCTACAACAAAGTTTAGGAAAATTTTATTATGCATTCAAAACAGAGCATTGCTTCAACTAACGCAAGAAGCTCCAGAAAGTTACGAATCGTGATGAAAAAAGGATGACAAACCGTATTATGAAGAATAATGAGGCACTTTCATCTGGCTTTGCGTGCTAGATACCGTAAATAAAATAATTTCTCTTGCCAGAATCAGGTTTCTCCAGTATTCTTGTGCTGCTGCTCGCGACGCACAGATAAAATTGATTTTCAATTCATTTTCCATCGCTTCATGTCAGAACACAAGACACAAATAGGGACTCAGAACAACGAACCTGCNACGATTTTCATCAGAAAAAGTTTTCATTTTTATAATTTCCGTTCTTTAGCGTCATCTCCGCAGCCTTGACTCCTGAAATAATATTTCCTGGAGCATCGCCAATAATTAACACGCAAGGATCTCTGTCAGAATGTAATTGTGTTTGAGTATTTAATGGCTGCAAGGTTCCTCATGGTCATGATACATTTTGAAGCACATCTGAAACTCACACGAATTAAAGCAAAATTGTTCAGCTCTCACAAAACATTGTTGGTTGCAAATGAGTCGTTGATAAGTGTTCACTTTGTGAGCTCAAAATTCTATCATTTAGGATTCATTCAAACTTAATTTTCCGCCTGACAGTAGAATGAGATAATCCCTGTGTCTACTTATAGAAGTACAAATCCATGAGTACTGCCTGTTTGAAGCTTACTCCCTAGTCAATTATAATGAGGATTACTTCACTCAAATCATTCTTCCTCGAGAATCGAATTTTAAGCCACCATCTGTTATTTAATCATTTAATTACGCCCCTCTACTCAAAATATTCAGTTGAGGGCCCCTGATTGAGTGGCGAGGTACAGAATATATGACGGTTTTCTACTCGATGAAATTCGCCCCTGTTTTGCGTTCGTTCTTCCCGTAAATATTTGCTCGCAGCCGGGCATGAAGAAAAAAATACTGTTTCCAGCTCTTGGTGTTTACACAGCTAAATACCTCTCATATGAAAGAGAGTATAAAAACTTTTGTTCCAAGTATTGGCGTCAGTGGGTATTTTATCACTAGTGTTTGAATAAAGGATATTACCTAAGATTTTCACGTACATTCAGACATTTATTTTCACTTTTAGTTTACTGATGTTATTAATACTGCTTTTAATGTCACAAGTGTTATTAGTGTGTCGATGAGAACTTGGTGTTTAGGCTGTCTGGAAACACAAACACACGTTGAGCTGCGCCCATGGCCAAACCTTCAGACTCATTTGAAAGAAAGGTATAACTGCATTTCTTTTGAGAGTTTTCAAAACCTGGTCAGCCCTGTTCAATAGGAAACCAACGATGATTTTTCACATGGCCCGAAAGTTGATTTAATTGCTTTATTTTTGGCTAGTCGGCTTATCACAAATGGACCGAAATCTCCAAACACTCCTGTGACGTCACGATTTCCATGACCATCAGCGGTGATGTTGGATGCGTTGCCATGGTTCCCGAGTGCAGCAATGAAAAGGAAGACATGCATTGGTCTGCTGCTGACTTTCTTTCATTCTCTACAAAAACTGAGCTGCGTCAATCCAAACGTAGAGGGAAAGAATTTTCTTCCTAATCTTAAAATAAATGTTAAACGTATTTTAACTTGTAATAGTAATTGCGATCATTTTGAGAGTTATCCACAATCTCTCAGTGCGTCGGCTTAGTTCACCTGTTGTCTTACTCTTGTGTGCTGCGTTAAAAAATTTAGAACGCACAATAAATACTTTCAAATGTGCAGTATCTGTTTGCGCTCTCACGCATGCACAACAAACTCGTTTATTTTCAACTTTACCATCAAAATGCTTAAGATGTTTTACCAAGCTAAGTTGTGCAGCCATCTCCCCTTTAATTCCTCATGGGTTGGCTTGCAAAGACAAAAAATTCACTACCTCGTATCTGATCTTCATTTTTGTACATTTAAAAACTGCAAAAGTTTCCTGCTTGAGGTCTGTTGACCTTGCCGGCTCATCTCGCCAACCATTCCTGACATGCCTGCCGTCCGTTGCTCTCGGATTGATGAAATCTGGACAGTTTTTCAGTTCATTGTGTGTGGTTCTTACGTTTCCTCTCTCGTTTTTTGCTGAGCTCGGTGAACTCAGCTCGCTGTGCAAATTCTTGCTGGTTAGCATTGCTGATCTTACAAGGTCAGTATTTCACGAGTTTTCTGTATTAAACGAAACCGATCTTTATTCTATGAATGCCTTTAATATGAGTCTCATATGCTTCTTTTTTTCAATCTAAAATGATTAGAGAGTTGTTTTCAGCGATTTCTTACAGAGTAAAATCCTACCTGAAATAAATTGTCACTATTTAATGAGCTCTGGGTAAATTAATTCTTAAAATTCTTGCTTCGTCCGTTCAAAACCTCTTTGTGTTGAACCTTTATGTTGAATCTGTTACTATTTTTCAGTAGGAAGAAAAAGTTTTTTTTTGACATTGCGTTGCAAGTGGTTTAGTGGCTTATGAAGAAAGGTAATGGCAGGTGAGATGGTTTTCTGTATATGTATTCATTGCATTCGCAAAATACGTACGTTTTCTATTCCCATTGAAGCCAATCATTGATTACCTGGTAATTCTGTTGTATTTGGCTTAATATTACCTGGTTTAGTACACTTGGTACTGCTTTTGTATATACTCAGTGACTCATTGCAAATTGCGTGGTCATTCTTGTCCTTTTCTGGGTTTTCATTAAGGAGAAAGGTCGCTTTGTGGGTGCACGGTTCTTTACACTATGTGGCATGCGTGTCAGCCTCTAATTGGACGTCGGCGGACACGCGCAAGATTGAGTGGCCAATCACGAGGTGTTGTCAGAGACGCCTATAGTCCGGCCCCAGCTCTGGCACCTCGTCCTCATAGTGACCACAAAATGATTTCTGATTTTTTCTTTCATGGTCACAGCCTGATAGTGACCGCCTGATGGTAGCTGATTTACCCTGATGACCACGTGTGGTAATTTCCAATGATTTTCCTTCGTCGTGCATGACCACCTAATGACTTTTCCTGTTTGTAATCAACTGATAATAACCGCCTGATGGTTACTGATTTCTCCTGATGGCACCCGCGTGAAAATTTCTGATGATTTTCTGTCGTGGTGGTCCATAATGACTTTTCCTGTTTGTGGTCAACTGATAGTGAGGGCCTTTTTATTTCTGAAAATTTGTCTTTATAGTTACAGCTTATCAATCCCAGCTGATTAAATAGTAAACGCCTGATGATTGCAGCTTGTAGATAGTGACCGATTGCTAATTTTGGATGATCTCTCTTGATAATGACCGCTTGATGATTTTTGCTGATATTGGTTTATTAATAGGAACTGCCTGATGATGTCTGAAATTTATCTCGATAATTTCTGTTGATAATAGCCTTATCGCTTTCTATCACAGCAAGGGATAATATCAGTTCACTTACAACAAATTCGTAAATGAATCACAGTTCTTACCTAAATGTAACATCGTCGTTTGCGACTGCGTGAATGCTCAAGTATTTTATAAAATCACCTTTTCAGCTTGTGTACATTACCTAGACGACCTGATTTTCAGAAACGAATGATCGTTCAGTAATTTGGAGTCCTGCATGACCCCTGCCCAACAAATGTAGAACACCAGAAGAACGCACCTGTCCCCAGGCACGTGCGGGTAACGTATATATGGCCACAATTATAGTACGTATGGGAAATTTGAAATTTAAGACTACGTATGGGAAATTAGAGTACGTATAGGAAATTTGAGAGTACGTGTGGGAATTAAAGTACGTGTGGGAAATTTAAAATTTGAAACGCGCCTGTCCCCAGGCACCTGACTGGGGACAGGCGCGCAATACGTGCGGGCGACGTATTTATGGCCAGAATTAGAGTACGTATGGGAAATTTGAAATCTTTTGTGGCAAAAGAATTTTCTTTATATGCGTATCAGTTTTTACACAATATTGTGGCATACATGAGAACAATCGGTCTATTTCTATTTTTCATTTCATCTACCTAAAAGTATTGTTGTTTTTATTGCTATTATCTGCAAATGGTTTTGAGTGTCTTATACACTGCCGACAACTAACATCTGAACGTCTTTTGCTAATGTGCGCTTAACCGTTTATAGGCTCGGCAAGTGAGAAACAAATACAGGAAAAGCGGGACAATTTTTTTAGAGTTAAGTCTCAATTCATGCGTACGAGTACGTTCATTTGTTTCATTGTTCATAGTCTGAAATATACATACTCATGAAAAGCTGGAGAATTTTCAAAGTCAAGTCTCAATATTATTCGTGCCAGAACATTCAGCTGTTTGATGGCTCGGTATCAGTGAGATAGAAGAGAGACAAATAATTTTCAAGTCTCGCGCTAAAAATCTCGCGGTGCGCAGCCACGCGACTCGCAACATTGGGTAAGTAGCTCAAATATTCTGTTACAGTCGCGTGCTTGCATATTCCGTCGCGCCTCACCAGATGCCGCTCGGGCAAAGAGGTCTTTGTTGCCGATCGACCAGTTGTCTTTGTTGCTGGAGTCACAATACTGAGAGCGATTCCTATCTAGAAACTCCAGTATTGTACACGCTCAATAAATCAGAATGTTACTGGGTATTGTGGAGAAAATGTTTACATCTTGCGCGGAATAAAAATGTCGGTGCAAAGAGGTGAGTGTTACCCAGTGGCCAACACTCAGTGTTATCTAACAAATAAAATTGAACCGCCAATATAATACTGCAAAATTTATCGGCTGCTTGGCAACTTGGTTTATCTATCAGTCCTTACTCTCACTCTGTTTATTGGATGGATACCTGAGCTGACAATGTCTATAAATTTCAGTTTTTTGTATTGCCTTTCTTTTAGTTTGTGGAAAATCGTATCGATATCATTGTGCCACTACTGCACAGAAACCTATTTAAAAGCTATGCTTTTAAACACCTCATTCGAAACTTTTCACGACTGACTCATAGTTCTAACTTGAAAATACGCTTGACACTGGGGTTCACAAACACAAAAACAAAAAATCGTTATAGCTCTTACGTACACCGGTTGGCGGCCATGGTATATACACTTGTACACTCGGAGATTTTCATCTGGATAAACGAAAGGAAGCTTTACATAAATACATTGAAAGCAATTTCACTCCACGGAGCAAACAGATGTATCGGTATACCTACATAGTTCTCGCTTTGTAGACGCTTAGCGAGCAGGTGGCCGTTCAAAAGACATTGAAACCGATTTTCAAGAGACAGTATTCTGGGTTCATGCAAGATTTGCGATATAATTCTCATATAATGCTGCTGTGAAGTAAGGCTTATGTTATTTATTCAGTTGTAGAGAACGAACCTTAGTTTGAAATTGTCATTAAATAATCGTGCATAATTTCAGTATTGAGACAACACCACAGTGCCAAGGAAATTATTGAATTTAAGATTTTATTTGCATATTTAAACGAGAATCTGATGCAACTACATATCCATGTGCCTCATCTTCCTCCAGAGAGACACAGCATCCATTTGTCTCTGAGAAAAATGATTTAAAATTCTCGCTTTTAATGAAAATTTCAAGCTTAGAATACTTAATGTTTCATGTCCAGTTCCAGGTTAGGACGCAAGTCACACCTCCGTGAATTGATATGCTCATAGAGCGACTCCAACGAGTTTAGACTATCGAAGATCAAAAAAAAGTAAACCCTAATCAATTAGATTAAAATATAACCTATTTTATGCTGCCCTAACCCGTGCAAAGGTATTCTCAATTGGAAAAAAAAGAAGACACCATTTGATATTGCGTTAAAGCAACGGGAAATCTATACACAAGGTGTGCCCCACACTTTCCGCACAGAAGCAGCAAGAGTAAACCAAGTTGATGAAATGAGATGAAAGGTGGAAACGAAAATTAGTGGGAGCTTCGAAAGTAATTTAATTACAAACTCGAAAAAAATAATCATTTTATACCACACAGCTAACTGAAAGACGCGCACTCATTCAAGCTAAAAATATTGTGAACTCTGGAATGGAATGCTTTAAAAAAGAAGCTGTTCACCCCTCCACCACTCCCGCAGTGAGCTCACTCAATTTTCTAGCTCATCACAGGCGCGAGCAAACTCAAAACTTGTTTTGCACCCACCCTGTTACGTGCCTGGTGAAGCGCAGGAATTAGAGTTTCTTCTCCTATCTCCGGGCACTCAAAAAAAATTACTGTGTTAGTAATTTTTGCGGTTATTTCGTGTTTTACAGAATTCCTAATTGTGGCGCGTTCCGCAGAAAAAAAAGACTTTTGTTGAATTCTGTGCATTTACGTCGCGAGGGTAAAGCCTAAGCACTGCTTGAAACATCCGTGCGGGACGAAATGAAACAAAACTAAAATTTCTTTCCAGGACCAATGAGCAACTGCAATTCATGTATTTCATGCAATTGTAATTTGTAACAAAGTACATGCAGAATAGGATATCATTAAGGGTCAGTGTCTATTTTTTTAAACTTGAACGCTGTTTACCATAGAAGAGTCTGTGTCTGAACGCTGGAATAGCCCGGACAGAAGTGATTGAGAAATAGGATCCAGAAGTTACAAAAGTGTCTTGCCAACCTTCAATGTGGCCTTAAAGGGAATGTCTGAGAAACTCAGGGTGGAATGATTCCTAAGTGACCTCGTGGCGTCTGAGCCGAGGCAAATTGATGACTATGTTTGAACTTATAACAAGAATTTAAAAAGGAAGGACAGTGACTAATGCCAAGGTACGGATATACATGGTGTGTCGAATATGACACATGCCGAGTTTTCCTGTAAATAGAAAGAATTGATTGAGACAAGTGCATTTCTACAGTTTGTACCGCTAATAGGATATAATATACATAAAATGAACGCGTATGATACGTGTTCGAGACACCCCTCAAGCGGTAGAGACTGTTTGGACGCCATCACTGACGAGTGCATTTTCAAATTTCCAAAAATAATTCATGCAGTTGAAGAGTTAAGGACATTGTCTATAATCACAGTCTCAGTGTTCTTAATACAGCTTGAAGTCAAAGTCCGGATATCTTAAAGAACATCACTTGGAGTCTTGTCTCGTGCGATGTTTAATACAGAACCTTGCCGGACGTCTCAGTTTGGATATTCCAAATACCTCGCCTGAAACCATTGTTCAGTTATTCTAAGAATCCAACGAAACAATAGTCGTATCTTTTACGGACATTGCCTGAAAATAAATCCTGATATTTTGAGAACGAAGAAAAATGTTGAACTCACCATCATACCTTTTTCAATAAACAATCAAATACCTGAATAGAAAAGCGAACAAATGATAACAGACCAAAGCGACCAGCTGAATTGGAGCGCTATTTCTTTAGCTAGCCTGCAATTGCTGAAGTTCAGGACACCAGTGGCTCTGGTTAGATGTGGGCTGCTGGATCTTGACCCCTCAGGGGGATTCAACCATTGTATTTATGGGAATTAGCGCCCTTAGGGGGAACATGTGTGGTCCTGAGCTGAGAGTTAGATAAGCCTTCATTTCGATTAAACAACGTGCTTTTTATTTTGTTGAAAACCATCTTTTTTCGGTTCACTGCTGTCCTGCTTTTCAGCATCTCTGGACTTCTTCTTCAACTTTTATCTTGTTTCATAACCTTCCTTCTTAACTCACTGTTTCTATGCGCACGTTATCTTATGTGTAAACACACCTTGTGCATAGATTCCGTGTTTCCTTAAATCCAAACTAAATGGTTTCTTCATCCTTCCTCTCTTTAAACATCTTTCTTGTGGTAAGAGAAACTAAAACGCATTTATAATCAATCAATTTATGGAATCTCGGGACAAATCACACAATTACCGCATTCTTATCTGATACCATGACATGATAGATTTCAAGGCAAACGCAGGGTAGCGTCAACTTGCATTATCCATGATAGCTTTTTCACGCTGCGCGGGTGCCTGCCCCTGAATCTTCCACTCACACTCCGGGAACTGCGTCTTCACAACAACGATTAGATTAGATTTTTCGTTCTGACATTGAGAATGCACGGGCGAGTGTTTAGGAAGCCACTGGCGTCTTGCTCTCGCTGTCAGATAAGCTTGACTTTAATTAAATGAAACTCGTTGCTTCCTGAGGGTATCTGGCAGTCCGGCTACAGTCTATTCTTACGTTATGTGTCTCATGTGAACCTCAATTTATCTGGAAGAAAAGAGTATCATTTATTCTCAGTTGCTTATGGCTAGAGACAAGCGTTCTACTAGCTGAACAAATGTGATTAATTTTCGTCCGTAAAGTCGAGATACGCAAAATATGATGTATAGCTCGAGGATCAATTATATCTAGAGCACGGCTACTGGTGAGTGCCTGTAATTCATGACCTTAGAATAAAAACACAAAACAAATACAAAATTAAATCAAAACTGAAGCTAAATGATTTGAGATAAAATGTTCATTGTTCCATCACTAGGACAAACCTTTAACTGCGAGATGGGTCAGATTAAAACTACGCAAGTATCACACTATAGGGCAGTGCGCAATGAAAAGAAAACTAAGATCGAATCCAAACCAAAATAATTTGAAATGAGATGTTAAATGTTCCTTAACTAAAACAGACCCTGTACCGCCAGACGGTGTCTGATGAAACCAGGCGTGCGTGACACGCTAAGTTCGCCAGCGAGATATGAGACACGGACGTCAATCAAGTCGAACTTTTTGTAACCGGTGTATCTATGATATAGGTTTTGCATCAAGTGATTCAAATTATAGATGCTTCGGAGGAAAAGTTGGACTGGGAGCACCCGCATTACGTTGCCGCAAAATGAATGCGAGCTCGCCTATGGTGTTCAACGTCGAAACGGCCAAGTGTAGCGCCCGTTGAACACGGACGTAGTCCCATGCAGGACTTTCGATATCAAATTTAGGATTTTAAGGTTCCGTATTCATTAACACAAAGAGAAGTGTATGGATAAACGAGTCAAAAATTATGAGAATAAAAAGAAACGCTTCGGGTTCATGACAGTAAATTCAACAAAATAAGTATTCTGCTAAAAGTTTTGGTGTAAATGCGTAATTGTTTGTTTTTCTCACTCTGATTGACTCAATCACCAGAATACAAATAATTTTAAAGGCCGATAAATCTCAGTTTTATATTGAGAAAGTGCAAAATCGAAACTAGTCGCATGAAAACGTGAGAGCATTGTTAGTTATTTGATTACTAAAATTGAAAGTGCCTATGCTGCATGTACGATACATTAAAATACTCGTCTCCTAAAATTTTTAAAGCGTTATTTACGTCCCCGCTCATTGGTAGAGAAGTAAAAAAAATTTCTTGCCTAAACTCAGCTTCTTTTAACGCTCACGAGCCCTTTGTACTGCAAAGCACGGTTTAGAAAGGGTAGGGTTTCACGCAAGTACAGTTGTGCACCATCTTCATTGCTTGCTGTAGCATGGATACGAGGCTTAGTACATAGTTCGTGCTCGTCATAGCCGTGTGGCTTTCGGACCTGACTCCGTGCGGGAAACGAGGGTTCGAGTCTCGGCGCTGGTGGCGATTTTCTCCGTTGGGTATATGAGAAAAAATTCTAAGCACAATACCCCACTCTACCCAGGTGTCTGAAATGGGTACTGGTCTTCACCGGGGGAAAGCGTCATGGCGTCCTGGTGTTAGTTAAAAGGCATTTGAAAAACCAATGTACAAGGTGATATGTATCAGGCTTGAATTGAAATAAAGCATCCGTAGATGCCGATGTTTTTTTCTTTTAGTTAAAATGTTGAATGGTGTGCTGCAGTCGTACTCGGCTGTGTGCTCTCCATTACTTGCTGTATCATTGATACGAGGGCTAATGCACAGCTAAAAAGTTAATCGGTGTGTTGCAGTTGTGTCCTCACTCTCTCCATTGCTTGCTACAGCATAGATTTGCAGCTTAGTGCAAAGCAAAAAGTGAATTAGTAATTTGCACACTAGTATCCAATAATTATGCGCTTTCTCCAATACTTAGTGTCGATACATGCAGCCTAGTGTACAGTCAAAAAATGGATTGTGGACATCACACCAGCACTACTGGGCACAATCTTCGCGGTACGTATGTTGCAGTTACATGGTGTGGTGTTCATTCTCGACCAAGAAATTAGTGTGTGTGTAGCATTAGAGCAGAATGAAGCACTTCCTCCACCGCTTGTTGCAGCTACGTGGAGGAGGTGGCTGTGTGTTCACGAGTGTCAACAAGAAGCCACTCAAATCTGCTAGGATTAATTGCGCTTCCTAGAATCTTCTCGAGCGAAGCCCCACATGAAACATAAGGAACTGCACGAAGAAATAATAAGAACTTCTCTCGCACTAGTTTCAGAAGTAAATTTTGCCGGCACTGAAATTTCCACAAAATGTTGGAATTTTCAGGGCTTGATGAAATTTAAATTTTGAAGGCGTAAACGAACGCAGTAAAGCGATTACCGTGTGCTGTGTATGATGAAGGGATTAATCCTGCATGTGACGATCACAGAGTGAATTTGCTCCCGTATGAAAAATTGACAACGCTAAAGTTTCAGCCTGAACATGAATTCCTCATGAGTGGGATTGGCAAGCAAGTCACTCATCACGGATTCATGAGAGCCCTCAGCTGTAAGTGGAGAGTGTGGTCAAATATGCACAGGTGACGATCTGAATCTGAATTCTGACTTCATCCGCTTAATGTAGTCCTGAGCCCGCGTATGGAGAATTTAACTGAGCATTCCATTCGAAGTGAACGAAGTTGTCGCGAAAATTGTGATATTTTGTGAATCACAATGTGGTGGGAGCTACGAAGAGTTTAATTTGCTTAGTACAGGAGGGCAACTTCAAAGTTTGTGCACAAGCTTTTTTGTTCATTGCAACCATGAATTGCGTTGCTACCCAATGAACAATAACTAGTAATAATAACAACTAGTATCTGTGATCACTTTTATTTTTAACTTAGAATTAGCTAAGCATGTAAGAGAACTGCTTGAAAGTTAGTTTTGCGTCAACTTCATGGAGCTTCGGAGGAACCAGGGCGCAAAACTCGGCTGGAATACAGCAGTTGGGTCGCTTGAAACGAAACTGTTCCGTAAATTTGAAACTACTTGCAAATGCTGGGGCAGCTCTCAAACTCCGACGAAAATAATGCCGTCCGAGAAAATCCTGGAGTTACGCTCTCGAGGGAAGGCTGCTGAGTACTCCAGTAAATCTTATTCCAGGAATTCTGGAATATTCATGGCCCTCACTTCTCCGGGCTCTTCTCCAGGTGTCTCGCTGCATTCTGAGCAGACTTGTGCTCTGCTCCCGCCACCTGCAGCTCCGTGCCCAATTTGTATCAACCATCCTGATGTCACTCGCATCTTGCGCTGCTTTTTTGCTGTCAGATGGAGAGTTACTCCCGCATGGCCCATAAATAATGTACGCGAAATGTTATTTGCTTAACTGGCTGCTTTGCCACTAATTTTAGCATTTTATTGTGCGTTTTGTGTCTTTGTTTTTGTTGAAAGTGCAGCGTTGGCAATGGTAGCGCATGGGTAGGAAGCTACGTGCAGTTAATTATAAAATCAAATTTTAGGTTTTAGAGCGTAACGATTACCTGAGCGATACTGTAACATAAAATACTCGCATAATTAAGTTTTACAAGCGAAGGGGTTCACAGTTGCTATCAGCTGGCGACCCCGGTGGAAAAGCGACCACAAACAATAATAATAATAATAAGCTTTCCAAATAACCTTCACTACAAGGTATATATTCAAAGCTTACATCACTTGATTTTTCAAACTTGAGTCATGCATTTTCTACTCCAATAATTGTCGAACTAGAGCTATTTTAGGAGACAGAAAAGAGGACTTTTAGGGTTGCGCTTTGCAGTCGCAGTTCAGATTACTTCCTGCTCCTCGTATTGAGAATCGATGACAGTTGCAATGATGCAAGACTTGCTGCAAGGCCTCTCAAATACTGAGCCCTCGATGAACATGCATTGGAGTAAGAGGCATGATCACTCTGATATGACGCTCATATTTGTCTGGCAGACAATTGTTTTTCTATTACCTAACATCGGACGGTGAATGATGTCAAAATAGAATATTGATGGATCTTTGTAAGTGGACGTTCAACGCTAAATAAATTTCATTCTTTACGAGTCTTTCTTTTTTGTTATCTTCTACATAAAAACGCACGAGTAACGGATTCAACCTCAATTAATCGTTATAAATGCGAGCAAGGCCATGTCCTCATCAGTGGAACTCTTTCTGACACGGATTGAATGCGAGCAAGGTTATATACTCATCAGTGGAACTCTTTCTGACATGGATTGAATGCGAGCAAGGTTATATACTCATCAGTGGAACTCTTTCTGACACGGATTGAATGCGAGCAAGGTTATATACTCATCAGTGGAACTCTTTCTGACATGGATTGAATGCGAGCAAGGTTATATCCTCATCAGTGGAACTCTTTCTGCTCATCAGTTGAACTCTTTCTCATAAGGAATAATTTTACCCCATTCTCTTCTCAGAGCGCATTGTAATTTGCATTGGGTGAGGTGCTCAGTTTATTTAAGACATAAAATATACTAGGATTTTCAAAGCTGATCTAGTACCCGTTCATCACTTAGCTTGACTCTAAAAGAGCATTTTATAAATTAAGTTTTTCTTTGCGGGCTCACAATATGTCACGGGACTTGAGTCTCTCTTTTAGACTTGAACAAAACTCGGTCACGAGGAGAATTTAAGCCTCCATTGCAAGTGAGGGAAAAGCGAGGAGAAATAGGACGGGTACACAGAGGAAGACAAATAAACGCAGTAATAAGTACGACCGAAAGGAGAAAATAAAGGCTATTTATCAAAATGTAAAAAAGTAGTCTAATGAAAAGCATGTTCGTTAAAATGTCGTAGAAAGCAAACAATGAATTGTCACAAAGAAGCATAAGCAAACTGCTTGGATGAACTACAGCAATGGTACGATTCTGAGAGGGGGTGAAATCTAGACATATTACGGCTACGGCTGCGTAGTTCAGGGAGGACGAAGGCCACGTTCTTTATCAAGTTAGCACCGCCGACCCACGCTCCACACATAAACCATAGCGGAAGAAAGTAAATGCAAAGTAATCCTTGTACTGGTTAGCAAGAAAATTTTCACTAGTAGTTTCCATTTAATAGGAAACTATCCAACTTATACAGAAATGGAACAGTTACATTTCAAATTGTTTATTGTTGGAGGGCTCAATTACGCATAAACCTAACATCACTTGTCAAGTTTCCCAATGCTTCATATATTCACAATAGAAGCCTATCGCGACTCCTCACAGCCTCCGCAAGAAGACTACCTTAGCGCATTGCAGATAAGTTATTCTCGGTAGCAAACACAGAGCTACAGAAGCGCCATCCCTAGCAGAACCATCCTCCAGAGTATACTAAAAAAAAAATTCGAGCTCAGATCAATTTCAAAGTTACAACTTCTCAGATTGGGATATCCCAGAATCAAACCACAATAATACCTATAAATCAATTGCACAAACCTAAGTTTTAAATGCATTCTGTGACTACGCGTTCAGGGCGGAAGGTTAACCGCAGAAATTGGAGGAAATCAGCAAAAAGCTAGGACTTCAAGTTGAAATGTAGTAAGAATTGTTTAAGGTTTTAATACGCGAGAAAAAGGAAAGGTAAATTGAAAGCTCGTTCAGATCAATGCTTTTAGCCCATCAAACAGGGGAACGACTTCTCTATCAATAGCAATCCAGCGGAGTACTAAAGAATACATTTATTCATTAATTTTAACTTAATTGCTTGAAGCTCTTAGGAATACCAAGCACGATAGTAAGCATAAAAAATATTGAAATAAAATCAACCAGGCACACCAAGCAAATAACAAAGAAACAGCAGTTAGGAAGGAAACAGAAAATTATTAGCCTAAACTGGTTCCAGCCTCCAGCACCGGTCTTCGTAGAAATCAATTAAAATCTTGCAGTTAAGGACACAAGTTCAAAATACAATGTTACTCTGGGGCATCTCAAATCAACTCTGTCATTCAAGGCTTCGTCCTCACTCACCTCACCTGCTATCCCGGTCAAAAACACAGGAAAATCGACTCGCGAGTCGCGACCAAACACCATCACGGAAGGGCTGAGAAAACATGGACACGCCAGAGACAACCCGAGTGGATCCAGGAAAAGTTTTCCCTCATGGGTGAGGGCTTTCCTGGAAAAAACGAAGGACTGATAGAAGAGCGCGGGCTTTTGTTCGGTGCTCGAAAAGTTCGCTAGGGAGTACGATTGTTCAAGCCATTTTCCAGGATGCAGAGATGTGAGGACTAAGAGTTAAGGGAAGAAAGTTGTATGAAAAATTGGACGTTCTTAAAATAAGTGATAAAATCACATTGTTTTGTGAACGGCATCGATAGAGGTCAAATACAGAGGGTTTGAAAACAAATGCTATTAACTTTAACAGTAGATATAAAACCTCCAAAAAAAAAACCTTCATAAAAAAAGTGGGATTCCAAACGTGCATCGTTTTTAGATATCGAATGGAAAAGGATTTAAGCTTCTAGGAAAATTTCTTATTGTCCGTCTCCTCAAGGGGATACAAATATTGTATCTATGAGAATTAGCGCTCCCAGGGAGATAATGTGAGGTCCCGAGCTAAACTTTAGGTAGACGTTCTTTTTGTTGAAATAGGTTTTTTGTTTTGTTACGAACCATCTTTTTCTCAGTTCACTGCTGTCCTGTTTCCAGTACCTACTACTTTCTTCTTCAACTTTTGTCTTGCTTCCTAAACTTCTTTCTTAGCTTACTGTTTTTTTGCACCCTGTGCGTAGATTCCGCGTTCCCTTAATTCCATACCATCATAAATGGTGCTTTCATCCTTCCTCTCTTTAAACATCTTTGTTGTGGTAAAGGGAGGTTAAAACTTTCTCATAATCAATCAATCAATCGAGTTATTTAACATCCACAAATTATGGCAGCACAAGCTTAATTAAAGAATCGCTGTCTGCTATATGGGGGTGGTCTGGAGCCACACGAAGAGTATAACTCACAATACCCCAGTAGGGACAGAAATAGATCGGTGCTACTGTAGCGTGAGGTCTACCGCCAATCCGCCATATATCGCCTGCCCAGGTGCAGTTGAGACATGCAAATTGTTTTTCGCTAAATTAAATGAATGGAAATAAATAACCTAACCTCACGCTATGGTACTAGCTAGGGATACTGTAGATCTCATGCTATAGTGTGGTACACCTCACGCTATAGCAGCACCATCTTCTTCGAAGGAAAATTAACGCTGCAGCAGATCATTGGGAATTATGCACGAATATTCTATCGTGTTGCTCCTAGTATGACAAGAACAGATCCTGGTTCTTCAGTCTCCTACACAGAGAGACGGGAACTTCTCCTCAGCTGGAGTCCTGGTCTAAAGATCGCTGAAATTTCTGCATCTGACATTGACGAGCATCCGCTTGCAGCCTGGGGCAAGCTAGGAAGGCTAAAACGATGCACAAACGAGTTATTTAACCCTCTCAAGTAATTCAAAGTGTGAACCATAACAAAGCATATGTTAAGTAAGGTTCTTTTCGCCCATCGTGTCTATTAAGCGTACGTTTGATTATGTTTTACCTGAATTTCGTGTCGGTGAAAGGGTTAAAGGCATTGATAATGCCTTAAACAAAATATCCTAATTTTGATTCATTTCATTGCATAATGTGTAAGCCTGAGTGCAGTGGGTGTGCCCCAATGGTTGTAAAAAATGGTCGTATTTGATAAATAACAATCCTTTTTCCAATCAATCCATTGGTAGCAAAACTGGAGGGAAAAGATGACTTTTTCAGTTTATTGTCAGAAATGCTCATTCACACTCAAAAGCATAATGTTTTTACGTAGCTACAGTCAGTACTTCGAAGATACGCAAAAAGTGAAAGGTGTTTTAGAAATTTCATTATCGAGGCATCCTGTGTAGTTCCGCAGCTCACTTTGTAGGGGAAGGTTTGGGGCGTGGTAGTGAGGTTATACAGAGATCATCCCTCGATTAATCCTCCTGGTTTCTCATCCTTTGGCGACACGCGGTGACTGATGCAACTGAACAGATTACCTACCAAAAGCAACTACAGCGTCAACCATGAGTGAGCTTTCCAATGTCACGCGCGATTGCTGTATCCGATGGCTGCTCGGTTCCTTGGGTGTATTCAACTGCTCCCTGGTGCTTTTCAGTGCTCAATATGCGCCTCTGATTCATGTCGAGGATAAAAGCCCTTCAGAACACTTGCAATTTTCCAAAGCCCGGTACATCCCCAGGGTTATCCGGTACACTAGAGGATGTTCGGACCGCTCTCTTACCACCACTTCGCCTTTAATGATGGCCGCCAGAATGCGGCCGTCTGTTATTGTCCGCCTGGCAAAGTGCCGTCGGGACGATGTGCCCCAAAAAAGAACAGGTGTTTCTGGCGCTGCTCGAGTGATAGCGCTAGCGTCTTCAGTCTTGCCTTCGGCGACATACATAAGATTGTCTTGTGAAAGACTCTAGTCGTGAATATTGCGATTTCATCATTTTGTCTACGTGAACGACGTTTAATTTGAGGAATTAAAGGCTTGTTATTTTTTCCGCTTTAACTGCCGAAAACTTTGTTTGGGTCAGGCTGTTTACTAACTGCAGTTAATGATAGCAGACCAGCGGGGCTGTGGGCTCAAATAGTCGATGGTGCTACAAAGAAAAACCTCATCGAGAAATTATAATGTTTACTGAGAAGTGTTAGAGTTTTATTGGATTCTCAGCAACTGCATGGCGA
This sequence comes from Platorchestia sp. MABIK, assembly GCA_014220935.1. Lineage (NCBI taxonomy): Eukaryota > Metazoa > Arthropoda > Malacostraca > Amphipoda > Talitridae > Platorchestia > Platorchestia sp. MABIK. The sequence continues at coordinate 20,174 of JACJUY010010920.1, forward strand.
CCATGTACTGTAGTATGCATTACATATTGAATTTAGCCTTGTTTTGGGGTTTGTATCCTTCTATTTGACAGCGAGTAGAAGGGATTTATCTTAAAGTGTTGCATGTGATATGTTACACACTCACGAACTCTGACGACCATATTATCAATTATATTCCAGCATCTGTTTCGTTCTGAAACAGCTTTTCTTTCTGAAAATATTCACCTCTCGTCTCCATTCATGGGATACTGTCTAACTTATATATGAAAGGAACAATTACATTTTAAATTTGTTATTATTGAATGCTGAATAAAGTACAAACAATTGCCGTGAGTAATCAATGAACTGTTGGAAATTATTTTCAGTATTCACACATTTGATGTTAGATCCTGGATGCTCTCCATTACCAAAATTGTTATTTTTCTCAGGAGCTTCCTTACCGTCGTTCGCTTCCAATGATCTTGTCTGATGTCATCAGGCTACCATATTGATTTAGCCCATATATGACTCCATACGAGGCGCATCACTGAGCGTAGTTACATTCTTATGTTAATAACCCTACATCAATAAAGATCTTCTGGAGTTCGGATGCTCGCGAACATCCCTGATTTCATATGTCATCTGCCCTGCATTGGTTACCTGAGCTTGTCGGCATCAGGTAGACATGCCAAAACACCTGAGCGACGAGACGGTGCCTCGGTATTGCTGTGGTGGTTGTGGTATGTTTGTGGTGGTTGTGGTATCACTGTGGTGGTTGTGGTATTTTTGTGGTGGTTGTGGTATCATTGTGGTGGTTGTGGTTTGTTTGTGGTGGTTGTGGTATCACTGTGGTGGTTGTGGTATTTTTGT